>JAUTDX010000576.1:0-114684 GCA_030844895.1 Ambrosia x helenae
TGTTGTGAACAACCAATTCATGAATTGAAACTGTGAAGAATATTGTAAGTTGGTAATTCAATTTCTACGGTTGTGCGTTGTATCTCCCATCTTTTTCTTATGGAACTAAAATATATATATAAGTTTTTTGCCTTTCCGTGTTCTTTGAACTAATCTAGGGTTTGATTTATAAATGATTCATTGTTTTCCAATGCCAACACAACTTGTATATCTGATGATGTTAATCGATTTGGATAGGGAGAAAGAAGGATGTGAGATTCATCAATCTAAACAGGGAACGTGATTTGGTAAAATATGAACTTAGAGAAATTCATGGGGAGTAAATATAGTAATAAAAAATTTAGATAAAATCAATCAAAACGACGTAGTTTTTGATAGGTTTCACATCCAAGCTTATATGCTTAACAGCCCCATATTCACTTTCCCCATGTTAAATATGGGTTAGGATCAAATACACAAGACATTTTTTCTAGGAAGGGTGAGAATGAATGTGATCCATTGATCATATATTTGAAAGGTTGAGATTAGTTTGTTTGAAAAAATAAATAATAAATTAGAGGAAGGGCATAAAAGGAAAACCACATTTGTTGACTTTCTCTCTCCACATGCAATGCACATGTCATTTCCCCCCATCATTTTAAAACGTCTATAACTTTTTCATACGATATTTTTTTTTTTCAAAAAAATTTCACCATATTAACGAGCGTTTTTTATCTTTAATATGAGTACCACATTGCTAACATTAAAATTGAAAAAAAAAATTCGTGTTAAATGAGTTTTCTTCTCCGTTGTGTCTTCTTCTTGTTCATTGTGTTATAGTATGCACGTGTGCTTTATAAATACGTTATTTATGTTTTTTTAGTCTACACATGATTTAACTTTGTCCATTGTGTTTTTAGTATGCTTTTCATTGTGTTTTACGCAAATGATTTTTGTATTTAGGTGTACATTGTGTTTTATTATTTTGTTCATTGTGTTCAAGTCTATTCTTCATTGTGTTTTAGTCTTCTGTTCATGTGTCTTTAGTATGTCGTCCATTGTGTTTTATTAGATTGTTCATTGTGTTTTATACCCTATTGTTCATTGCATATTTAATTGGTACTCATTGTGTTTTACGTTATCTCCATTGTGTCTTACGCAACTGGGTTTTAAATTTTTTTAAAAAGTATTCATTATGTTTTAGTCTTCTATTATTGTGTTCTTATTATGTCATCCATTGTGTTTTACACAACTAGGTTTTTGACTTTTTTTTCGAAAGTATTCATTGTGTTTTAGTCTTCTGTTCATTGTGTCTTTAGTATGTCGTCCATTGTGTCTTACGCAACTGGGTTTTTCAACTTTTTTTTTCAAAAGTATTCATTGTGTTTTAGTCTTCTATTAATTGTGTCTTTGGTATGTCGTCCATTGTGTTTTATTAGATTGTTGATTATGTTTTATACACTATATTTAATTGGTGCTCATTTGTGTTTTACACTCCATTGTGTCTTACCGCAAGTGGGTTTTTGACTTTTTTTTTCGAAAGTATAATAATATGGTACTCATATTAAAGATAAAAAGACGCTCGATTTTATGGTATAATTTTTTTTAAAAAACGATGACGTATAAAAAAGTTACGGACATTTAAAAATGAAGGTGGAAATGGCATGTGACTTGCATGTGCATATTTTTTTACCAAATTACCCCTCCCACTTGTTTAATCCTTTGACATCATTTTCTAGTGGCTTCTCACCATCTCATTTTTTGTAGCCTTTGTAGAATAACCCAACCCTGTTAAATATATATTATATAATATAATAAATAAACTAGTATTAAACCTGCTTCATTGCGGCTTGGGTGTAATATAATAAATTGTTTAAAGGAAAAAACTATTTTAATTAAGCAAGGACAATTTATGTAATTTTAATAAATTGTCCTTTATTTATACGGTTAGGATCAAATACAAAGTGAAAGAAAAATAGTAAGTCATAGGAAGGGAATCAAACAGACTCCGATTGAACTCATTCAAGCAGCATTAGAACCGTCTCATCGAACCCTACAATGTTAGTTTTTAGGTCTTCGTTTTTTGAGTTTTTAGCTTGTAGTTTTTAGAAAATACATTATATGATTGTATCTTTTACGTACCATTGTGTCATTTTCTTATTTTAATCATTGTGTCATTTTTTCAATTCATTGTGTCTTTTTTCTTCAACATTGTGTTATATTTTTCGGCACTGTGTTATATTTTAATGGCTCATTGTGTCATATTTCATGATCTATTATATTTTTTGTATCATTCTCACTCTTCTCATTTTTGTTACACTGTTTGAGGACACTCCTTTTCTAATGAAGTTCACTTTTCAAAAAAAAAATAAAAAATTTGTTACACTGTGTAGAATAATTGATCATATTTATATATAAAAAAATTGCACTCTAGCATAATCTATACTAATAAGCTAAAAAGTTGAACGTGAGTTGTGTGATAAACAAAACTTATAAGTCGATACTTAGATATATTGATCACCTTTTCAACCCTTCACAATTGATAACTCTGTTTATTAGTTTAAAAAAACGTTATATAATATATATATCTTATAATATAATTATTCGTTGTTACACATGTCTATATTATATGCGGATAATAAACGTTCGACTCCTTGGTTTGATACATTTAGTTATAAAGTTTTAATATCGTAACGGATCAAAAACTGTATTGATTGTTCTAACATTTATTTCAACTTTAATATACAAATAAAAGATTGTTTTCAAGACTTATTTTAAAGGAGGTTTAGCAATTCTTTTGAGTCATTATTTTTTAAAGATAAAGAGATTTTGAAAAGGAGATCAATATACGCACTCTAAAAAAATCTTAAAACTTGCGTGTTCTATTGTTTCTGAAAGTTTGATTTCTTATTCCATACATTATTTTCATATTCTATTGAAATCACATTGCCAGTTTGTTAAAAGGTTTGACTCATACTTCTGGGACCAACACAGAAATCGTCCCTCATTCAATTATTAAAAATCTAAAATTAAAAGAAATATAATTAATATTTAAAAATTTAAATACATCCCACCCTCTATCCCACCCATTTCATCTTCTGTACTCTAACCCATAATTATACATACTTACTGTCCAAGAGTATATTGTACGTACGTGTCAAATAGCTTAATCCAGTCCTCTCTTTGCAACCTCATTTACCCCAATTCAAACCACAAGTAATCGCTATTTATGTATGTTTCACCAAAGTCCAACTACTTACTTTAGTAACTTCTCCATTTTCATCTAAACATCATATAAGCCAGTGTAAACAATCTCATCTACTATCATGCAGTACACTAGTTATACATTTAATGAATGTGGCCGGATATTTGAAGTCTGGAAGATGGAATAAGACTAGACATGCTGAGTATGTTTTCAGGCAACAAGCAGAAGGCCTCATGAAACTGTAAGCTAGCTATAATTAGCCTATGAAGCTTTGAACATTTCAAAGTGCATACTAGCCCTACAAAACCAGATGCTGCTGCCTCAAGTGACTAACATGACTCTTTTGTCTTTTTGTCTGCACAAACCAAATCTACTCTATATTCTACCATATCTATTAATATTCAAACTTTTCTTTCCAAACTCTGACGTAAAGCAATTATTTTTCGTATTATCATGAATTGATTGCAAGTTTTCAGTACTCACTGAAAGTTTTGATGAGAGAAATTTTTAAATTTTTGAGTATCCAACTTGAATCTTGAAATGAGTTGTGATCAAGATGGTGTGCAAGATGATAGTAAACTTTTTTTTTTGAACGGCAAATTTCATTAACTCATCACCAAATGTACATTACAATGTAAAAGCAAGATACTAATACAATGTAACACACCCAAAGATTACCCCGTAGACATCAAAAAGTCTATCTACCCCATGTCGTCAAAAATAGCCCGTGTCACCCACTCCGCAAAGCATTCCTCTCCCTATGAATTAGGCACATCACATTCATTTTCCTACTTTGTCTCCCCCATTCCTAGTGTTGTTATTCTCCCCATCATGCTTCTCAGAAGCAAGGTCTTGCTGGCCTGAGTTTCTTGTACGCCTAGTCCATTTTTTACGAACAGTCACACCTCTTTGGCCCTCATCTCCGTTGGCACGAGTAAATCATATTGACCATTAATAGCTCCATTGATTATCTGCTCCATCTTCTCTCTTGGCCCAAAACAAAAAAATTGGACTGATATTTTGATGATTGGTATGGCCCCCTACGGTTGCGTTCTCACCATTCGAGAATTGGAGCCCACTTCCCCCAAGTAGCGTGTTGGATCCCTTATGAAGTTGCACCCCCGTCGTCTTATCCGATTTCACCTGTGCGTCGTGTGATCGTACCACTTCGACCCCGGATTCCACCGGCAGATTATCTATGGATTTTATCACATTAGGCATAGGTCCCGGGGAAGTATCACCAAAGCAAACCCTCGTAGGTGGGGCTTGGGTGGATCCCAAAGAAGGCGGACTCCTCAAGTTTCTGCTCCTTTTGCCCATTGAAGGTGGAATTGGTGTTACACCATCGTTATTTTCAACCGTGCCTCAATATTATTATTATTATTATTATTATTATTATTATTATTATTATTATTATTATCATCATCATTCTTTAAATAATTGTGAAAATTATTATCATTATTAATAGGGTCACAAGAAACAAATGGGCCAGACCCAACATTGGGGTGGGTAGAACTGATATTATCATTATATGTATTAATATTATCATTATAGTTAATATTCATATTGACTACTTGAGAGGATGGCCCACCCGAATTAATATCCTGTAAAGCATGCTCCACGTTGCACGAGCCATGTATATTCTCACCCTTTTGCATGTCAACGTTTCCTAATACAGCTTCATCATTACACACCACCTTTTCCCCATGCAAAAACTCTTCAGTTGTACTCTGTCTGTTCGCCTGCTCATTCCCGGTCACCGGATTGGATATCGGAATTTTTTCCCGTCGAGTCATCCCTCACCTCTTCTACGATCTCCCCTTCCTCGATGCAATTATTCGTCTCGTTATTCTCATGTTCCTGACTATGGCTTGTATCCGATGTCTGTTCATAATGTTGTTTACCTCGATCAGGGTGATCCGGCATCCTCCGACTGCATCTTTCTTTTGCTAAAAACAAAGTCGGAGAGACCATACTTCTTCCGTTTCTTCAACCCATACGCTTATTCTCTGGTTTCGCCATCGCAATTCAATTCCCTCCGATATTCTTTCCCTGTTTTGACCAAAACGGCAACCGTCTCAAAAGCTAAATTCCCATCACGAGCACCTGCTACAGATCCTTGAACTATTGTACCAAAAGATGTAGCAATTCTATCCATCACCTCTTTGTCCCACAAATGGATTGGTACACCCGTCACTTTTAGCCAAGCCACCCTTTCGACGCCCGTTACTTGCTCCTCCCCACCGTACCAAATCGTTGAACCAGCACTTCCACATATCCTCCATTTCAGTGCGGAATTGCTCTGCAATGGAGGCAGTAATGAACGTTAACAAAACGTACATTCCACCCACATATTTGATCGTTACATCTGTATATGTCAATGTCATTAAGAAGTCTTCCATGCGACACAAACCGAACAATATCTTTCACTTCACCGATCAGCGAACATCTACCCAGCACAGATTGAATTTGAAAGGTTTTGTTTGGGACGGTGACAATGCTCTTCTTTGTGTTTCCGACCATAGGAGGGAACTGACTGTTATCACCCCATACTGGAGCCTTACCATTATCATACAATCTATTACTTTGCTCAGACTCATTAGTTTGAGTTCGGACGTGTTGTTTACCCGCGTCATGAGGCTGCTTGCCATCCTCCTTCATAAACTTAGCGACGTTTAACATGTAATTTGCCATCCCACATTCTAACCCTAGCCAATGCTTTAGCCATTTCATCCACATTCTTTACCCCTTTGAACCTGATAAAAGCAAAATATCTTCCTGTTTTGTCTCTTCTCCTAGGTAGGTAGGCATCTGTCATGTTTCCACATACCTTAAACTCTCTCCAAATCATACCGAGAGAACAGTTGCTCGGTAGATTGGAAATAAAAAACGTGATTGTTCCTTCTTCATTGTTTGTTGTTGTCATCGCCTCATCCCTGTATCTTCAGAAGTTTCTTATGAGGAGATGTTTGATCTAACGGTGGGTTGTTTAGGTTGGTATTAAGAAAGATTCGTTCTTAAGAGTCACCTTCTCCAAGATGATAGTAAACTTATTTAAAAACTAGTAAAGTTCGATGAACAATAAATGTTTAAGACGACAAAGATCAAGTCGAGTTTGTTTGCCTCTTCAGCGTACTTGGATGAGTCGCGACGTACATTAAAAACATTCTAGAAACGCATATGCAATCTCTAGTAAAAAAATCTACCAAAGATAAATGTTACCTAATATATATGCTTAAGGAACATACCAAAAATTGCATAATACATTTATGTATTGTTTGTACCTAGATGATGCATCATATCTATCTATCTATCTATCCGTCGTCCTTCACATAAAGTAATAAAGAGAGGGAGAGAGGAAAGCAAAAGATCAAGTCTTTCTCAATCACAGATCCCAACGCAATGCTGGAAGGATTCCCAACATTGTTTGCTGTAAACTCATTCTTTTTGTTTATGAGTTTGAAGAAACTTGCTTTGTTCCCCTTTACCCATCTTTTCACGGAGAGAGATGGATAACGACGACTTAATGCTATTGTTTTTCATTTACATTTGATGTATACATTTCCTTCATGTACCTTTTTTTCAAGATCTACATAGATTCTGCTTACTTATGAGTCTGCAACTACACAACAACATTCCCTCTCCCCACACCTCCCCATTCCTCTTCTTACTTTCAAAAAAACACTCCATATTTCACCAATCATTGACAACACAAAACTCAAACCTTGGTTTAAGTTAAGTTACTACAATCTTTTTCTCTTTTAGAGTGAGTTTTTTAATACAACACAAAACTCAAACCTTGGTTTAAGTTAAGTTACTACAATCTTTTTCTCTTTTAGAGTGAGTTTTTTAATACAACAATGACTACCAACAATATTAATGACAACATCAACAACAACAAAAACAATGACAATGGTTGGGTGTCTCTCTTTCTCCTTCAAATCCCACATCCTTCTTCACTCTCCCTTCTAACTTCAACTACCAAAACATCTACTATGGTGGAGTTGAGTGTGTAAATGGTGGTGGGATATACTCACATAATTTTCCTACCATGCCCCTCAAATCTGATGGTTCACTTGGTAAGTAATTCTTTTCTTATATATTTGTTTTATTGTTTTAAGAGGCGGAGATCGCCTTTTTTTTGCTTAGTAGTTTAAATTTACGCGTTTTCCGGCAGAAAATTTTATACGTATTGAGTCTGCCCTCCATTTTAGTAGTTTAAAGTTCCGTAACTTTCGGCCCCCACGGAATTTTTTTTTCAAGCTCCGCCACTAATTGTTCTAAATATTTTTTTGCTTGAAATGTTAATAATGGTGAGTTTCTTTTTAGGGATGGTTGCTACCTCAACACCAAAGCTTGAAAACTTTTTTGGTGGTGTAACAATGGGGACCCCAGGTAATTTAGATAATAATGCTAGTACAATGTACTACCACCAAAATAATTACCATATTCAGCCTCAACACTATCAAGATTACTCAGGGTTGTACCCAACACTACAACAACATGAAGCCAAGATTGTTGCTAATACTACTTGTGGCCTTTACTTGCCTTCTATTGGAGAAAATTGGATGTCAAACAGTTACCATTCAGGACCTTCTGGTGATGGTTTACAGTCCCTTAGGTTGTCAATGAGCCCTGGATGCTCACAATCTAGCTCATGTGTCACTGTTTCACAGCAGCAAATGACACCTTCTGCTGCTGCTAATAATATTACTGAAACTGTTGTTATGGATACAAAGAAAAGAGGGTCTCTGAAGGTGAACCAACAGAAGCAGATTGTTCACAGAAAATCTTTGGATACTTTTGGTCAAAGAACCTCTCAGTATAGAGGTGTCACCAGGTTTATTTCTTGTTAGTACTATTATTGAAGTGTGTGCAGATTTTGTTATAAAAAATTTGAAATTTTAAAATGGGAAATAAATGTGAATGTTTATCTACACCAGGCATAGATGGACAGGTAGATATGAAGCACATTTATGGGACAACAGTTGCAAAAAAGAAGGCCAGACTAGGAAGGGAAGACAAGGTTACAAGAGTTGACTTTTAGTTTTTTTTTTCTTATTTTTTATTAATCCTAACTCTTCAGTCTCATAACAATTTTCATGTTTTGTGGTTTGTGGACTGTGAACTTTGCTTCAGTTTATCTGGGTAAGCCACTAAGCCTCCTTTTCTTGTTTTAGCTACAAACACTTGACTTTATTTATACCAAGAATAACTAAGAGTTAATGATTACTTCATGATGACTTTTAGGGGGATATGATATGGAAGAGAAAGCTGCTAGAGCTTATGATCTAGCAGCACTCAAGTATTGGGGACCTTCAACTCATATTAATTTCCCGGTATCTTTTTTACATTAAATATACATATTGCAAACAGTTGTGTTTCTGTTGGTGATTGAGTCAATATTAACTCCGAAAGCGCATTGACTTAGTTGGAAAACTATGAACAAGAGCTTGAAGAAATGAAGAATATGTCGAGACAAGAATATGTTGCTCATTTAAGAAGGTAACTTCTCTTGCTTACGATTTTCTTACTTTTAAATAAACATATACTTATATGACTGATTATTCCCTCTTAAATTATATTCAGGAGAAGCAGTGGTTTCTCTAGGGGTGCTTCCATTTATAGAGGAGTAACAAGGTAAAAAAAATAGTCATTTTTACATTTATAAGCTGTCTTAACTGATTTTATTATCTATTACATTTATTATTTATTTTTATTATTGTTTGTTAATCATTATTCCATCTCTAGCTTGAATATTATGATAGTTACTAACGTTATACTTAGTTGATTAATTTAGGCATTAGTTTTATTAGTTTTATCATTATCGAGATTTGGTTTTCAACCATTTAATACGCAAAAAATATTATTTACCAAACTCGTTTTGTCTTTCATTTTTTCAATAAACACTAATGAAATTATATAGCTTTTGATAATTTAGATTTGCACATTTTCAGACACCATCAACATGGCAGATGGCAAGCTCGAATCGGTCGTGTAGCCGGGAACAAGGATCTTTACCTAGGCACATTTAGTAAGTTGTGTTTGTGCTAAATCCTATGCAAACCTTTAATTCATAACAAAAAAACCGTACATTCTAAAAGTTGAGAATAATATTCAGGCACCCAAGAGGATGCTGCCGAGGCTTACGACGTGGCCGCAATCAAATTCCGCGGCACAAACGCTGTTACTAACTTTGACATGACTAGGTACAATGTCGAAAAGATCATCCAAAGTAACACCCTTTTAACCGGTGAGCTCGCAAGGCGAACCAAGGACCCGGGCACCACGAACCAAGTCATACCGAACCAAGAACCAACAAATGAATCCATTTCAATTGTGGGTTCTAAAGCTATGAATGAATGGATCCCAACAGCAGCAGCAACAACAGGTGAAGTGAGGTCTCAAGTCCCCATATTTGGTGCATGGACAGATGCATAATGAGTCAAGAAAGAATTTGTGGGACCCAACCCTTTAACTAGCAGACAACAGCTCTGTATTGTTACTGTGGTTGGATTCTTTTTCTTTTTGAAATATGAGGGTAGTTTAGGTATTATGTAGGATCTTGTAGGGTTTCTATTAAAGTGTTCAAACCCATGAAAAAAACATTTTGTTGTAATGGAAAAAAAGCCAGAAAAAGGTTGAATGGAAAATGATGAAAGTAGGTTCATGACAGACGATCTTTGACCATTTATGAACTTAATTTTCTAGTATACATTATTTGTCACTAAAATTTATATTTAGTTTCCTGTATAATATTTTTCAGAAATGTATGTTATACTTTTTGATTTGTAAGTTTGTACATGTGTATATATAAGATAACTTTTATGAATAGTATTTATCTTAGCTGCTATGCATAAAATAAAGATAGCAACGCTATACATAAAATAAAGAAATTCCCTAGTTTATGGTATATTAAAAAAAATAAACAAAAGCTATTTGTGTTTTAACAGGTTTTTTTAACAGGTTGATAAAACTATATTTGAATATAAAAAAAATAACAAATGATTGGTTTTTTTTAATTTCTATGGAATGCAGAATTTTATAGTAACAGCCAGCTAGCAAGAAACTAGCAAAAGGCAAACACTACAAACAGGAACAAAGAAATAAAATTACACATCAAACACCTTCCATCTAAACCAATTTGAAACTCCTATCTTCGAACAATTCATTATCCAAAGAAAACTATAGCTTTTAACATCTCCACAAATATGCGTAATGTTAATCGGAGTGCTATTGAAAATCCAATTATTTATAGTATTCAATAGGCACCAACAAGCAACGATAATAACAGCTTAGATCTTGGTCCCAAAGATTCATGGAGTTGGTTCTTGGTGAATCTTGGTGATAATCTAGATCTTGGTCCCAATTCTAACTTTACATTTATCTTAGACAGGCAAAAGGTATAATATTTTTTACATGTCATTTTACATGTTATTCATTCTATTTAATCGTCATTCATAGAGTTTACATGTCATTGATTTTGTTTAGGGATTAGTACCTGCAATGGCCCAAATGTTTCCCAATGCTGAGCATAGGTATTGTTTAAAGGCACATCCATGAAAACATGAAAACCAAATGAAGAGACAGACTGTATAAGGAGATGTTATGGGAAGCTGACAATTCAACAGAAAAAGGCAAGCTATTAGGAGGGTAGATTCTAAACTGTATGACTGGTTAGTGAAAATACCTCCTAAGACCTGGGCAAGATCACATTTTACTGATATGTAGACACAAGTTTTGGTTGTTCATACTTAACTGTTTTTGGTTGTTAATACTTAACAGTTTTGGTTGTTCATATATGTGAATGCTTCAATAGGCAGCTTTTTGGAGGGAGGGACAAACCAATTATCACATGCCTTGTACATCAGAGAGTATCTGATGAGAAGAATTGTGATAGTCCATAAAATGATAGCAAAATCCAATGGTCCTTTGACCCCCTATGCTACAACCAGAGCCGACTCTGAAAATTTAGGTGTCTCGGCCGAGCTGCAAAAATTGTGCCCCTTAGCCTTAGCTTTAGGCCTTAACGAAATAAATAATGTAAACTATTTTTTAAACTACGATTAAAGTAATATCAAACTGATGGATCAAATTTTATTTCCCACCTAGGTTGTAGTCTAATAAATCCTCTTGGGGGAGGTTGAAAGTTCAAATCTCACAAAGGGTGAAAATATAAATGGGTGAAAGTTTGGCAATTAAAAAAAATTGTTTCATAACAAAAATAAAAGTTAAAATGGAAGTAAAAACCAATCGGTAAAAAACAAAAACAAATCTTCTTCATCCTCCCTAGTCCTACACTTATTAATTAACCTGCAATTTTTTTTCTCAAACCATTTCATTTTCTTCTTTAATTCTTAATCGCTCTCAACATTACATTCTATTTTATATAAACTACACTTCACTTTGATTAATACTTGATTAACAATTTTGGGGCACAAACATACAAACATCCATCAAGTTAAGGACATTATTGTTAAGAAAGCTTGGATTGCCGAAGAGTTAATGTGCCCCCTGAGAAATTGGGCCCGGGCCGGGAGTCCTCCCCGCACCCCCTAAGGGTCGGCCCTGACAACAACATTCAATGAAATTAAACAAAGGGCAGCACAATACAGTGTGATGATGGCTGGGAAGGGTAAGTTCTAGGTAAGTGGTCCTTTCATAGACCAGTGTGCTATTAATGTTTTTGAAAGAACATGCACTTGCAGGAAATGGCAGTTAACAGGTATGCCATGTCAACATGGTGTGGCTGCAATCTGGAATATGGCACAAAATGGGTTTTCAAACTGGTGTTGTGGAGTCATGGGTTGATGAGGTCTACTGGCTAGAGACCTAGGAAAAGGTATACATGCACACAATTAAACCAATCAATGGCAGAGAGTTTTGGAGCCCTTCTCAATGTCCAACAACCCTCACCCCTCCTAAGCATCATGTTCAAGTGGGAAGGCCTAAAAAAGCTAGGAAGAAATCACAGATTAAGATAGAAAAAAGCCAGATTTTCAAAAGAGGTAAGCTGACAAGGAAAGGAGGAACCAAAACTTGTAGCAAATGTAAGAACTTGGGACACAACTTAAGGAGCTGCAAAGGGCAGGGTGGTGAGTCTTTCAAAGCTGAAAAGGGTGGATAGGCTGGTGCAAAGAGGAAAAAGAGGGAACCTGTCAAAAAGTCATCAATGGGTGGAACTGGTAGTTCACAGAAAGCACATAAAGTTAGCCAAGATACGTAGTCTTTGGTTGTAGGTTTATGTTATTATGTTATGAACAATGGTCATGTCTTTTGGTTGGATGTTTTAATTTTAGATGTTATTTTTAGACAAATGTAATGTTTTTGTTAGATGTTTTAACTTGGTTAGATGTTTTAAATTGGGATGTTAGTTTAAATTATGTGTTGAATTGTTGATCAAGTTAAGGTGTCTAATAACTGTGTTGATCAGGTTGACCCATTATGTGTTGATTTGAATTGTTGATCAGCTCGACCCATTATGTATTGATTATGTTTAATGTGCAGGTTATTGACCCATTATGTGTTGATTTGAATTGTTGAGCAGGTTGACCCATTATGTGTTGTATTAGATTTTGTGCAGGTTATTGACCATTTTTTACCCATTATGTGATGATTTAGATTATGTGCAGCTTATTGACCCGTTATGCTTTAGATTATGTCCAGTTTCTGCTTGTTTTATTACCCATTATTGACTCACTATTGACCCATTGGTGACCATGTTTTATTGATCATATCCAAACTGTATTGGTATTGGCCATTATTGATCCATGACCCATTATGAATTCACCATTATCAGCATAATGCAACATTTCAAAAAAAAAAAAAAAAGCTTTTAAACACATACAAATTTTATTCACTGAAATCTGATACAGTACTTCATACTTGACCATTAGAATATCAGGGGTTACAAAATTAGGTCAATTACGTACACATACACTTCATAAACCACTACAAACTACCGCACTACCACAATCATTTCAAAATCAGATACAACACAAAGAAAATCCAACTAAGACATAGCACAATCCTCAATCTTTTCAGCTGTTTGTCCCTTCCCATTGCCAATTGTTCATGATTGTTGATCGTTTTAAGTAATCTAGGTATGATTTCAGTAGCCCGTGCACACATTGGAGGGTCGCACCACCTGACAAAACCACAAGTTAGACAACAATGGAACATTCGACCTGGATTTAGTGTAGTCCATGACGTTCGAACTGTTGTTGGAAACCCACATCTGCAATTCATCATTTAGTTCTTCAATTAGGGTTTTAAAATGGAGAAGAAACAAAGAGAGGTGTTTTATAATAGGGGAAGAGGGTTTTAAATAGGGTATGAAAGGACATAAATACCCCTCACATGAACTGCACGTGGGGTGAGTTAACATACCTTGTGGACGCCGTCTGTCATGGACTCAAGATGTTAGTTAATTTCAATTTAGGAACCAAATAGTTAAAGTCTTCAACTTTAGATTCAAGTAGTTAAAACAACTAACGCAAATAGTAATTCTCTCTAAAAACTAACCCAATTCCCTTTTAAGACTTGGGCCATCTAAATCAATTTAGGATTTAAGTTTAACTCATTGACAAGTTAAAATTCTAAACCTAATAAAAATTTATAGCGGCAAAATACCAAAAAAAAAAGGGCGCCATCGAACTATTCGACTTCGACGATTAAGGTTCAAATACGCACGGTTACAGGACTTAGAGGCACCCAACAGAACTCGTTTACGAATTGATCAAACTCATCAGGTTTGTTTCTTACTTCTTAGATGTTTTATAAATTTTGACACTTTTTTGATAAATGATATGTGTTGTTAACTCAAAGACTTTGAATGGATTACTCGTTAGTATTTTTTTATATTTTAATGAATATTAGTTTATCAATTTATATGATTATTATATTCATTCATGAATGTGTTATTGAATAGGCATTTGATTATAAAGGTGTTACTGAATCTATTGTTATAATATTATCTGCAGTATATTGAATGTGTTATTGAATATGTTATTATATTAGAGTAAACGGAACCTTCTAAATGATGAATGTGTTATTGATTATCAATTTATCATATTGTTCATTTTCAGTTATAATATTATTGACTATGTGTACATGACTAAATGCTTATAGGATAATGCCTCGTAAACAACTATCCGGTTGTCAAAAACGAAAAAAGAGAAAAAGAGACGAAGAGTTAAGAAAGTCTCAAGCCGGGGCTATACTTAAGTTTTTACAAAAACAACCTCGAGGTTCTAATGTTGAAGAAGAACATGTTCATGGTAATGTTGATGAAGATAATGCCGATGCTAATGTTGAAGAAGTTGTTGGTACTAATGTTGTTGAAAAAGATGTCGGTGCTAATATTGTAGAAAATAATGTTAATGCTAATGTTGGTGCTAATGTTGTCGAAAATAATGTTAATGCTAATGCTGGTGCTAATGCTGATGCTAAAGTTGAAGAAGATGATGTTGAGGTTAATCAAATTGATATATTTGATCCTAGAAATTGGGGTCGACTTAATCGTGACATGATCAATGATTTGGTGGAGAAAGGTCCAAAACGAGATTTGACTATTGATAAGGGTCCCAAGAATAAACATGGAAGACGATTTTCTGCAACTTTGTATACTAGAACTCTAGCAAATAAGGAGACTTGTGATAGAACGTGGTTGGTGTATTCGAAAGAGCTTGACAAAGTTTTTTGTTTTTGCTGTAAGCTGTTCAAAAAAGGGCTTTCGAAAGGTCAATTGGATAGTGAAGGTTATGGGGATTGGAAACATGTTAATTCAAGACTTAAAGAACATGAGACTGGCTTAGAACATATGAAGAATATGGCTACTTGGTATCAAATGCGTCAAAGGTTGAAAGTTAACCGAAACAATTGATAAAGCAACGGATGAGCAGTCGAAGAAATAAAGAGATTAATGGAAAAAAAAAGGTCATTTTGAGAATTATTGCATTTGTGAATTATCTTGGTGAACATAATTTCGAATTTTGTGGATCAAATGAGAAGTTGTATAAAAAAAAGTGACGGAAACCTTTTGGGAGCCATGGAAATGTTGGACGAGTTTGACTTGATTATGGAAGAACATATGCGGGCGTATCACTAGTGATGAAGAAGGTTATTTGTTTTCCTAATGCATTAATGACATGTGTGTGAACTTGTATGACAGCCTTTTTACAGAGTATGAAATCATGTTTTTGAACTTGTATGCCTGCCTGTTTGGTTGGGTCGAAACTAACTTTCCACCTATTTTCTAACATTATGAAAGCATGTTTGTCTATCTCTTTCTAGGCTCGCCATACCTGCTATGGTTATAACTAATATGATCATGTAATTTGTCTTTTGTTTTCGAACACTTTGTATGCTTGAGTATTGTTGATTCGTTTTTCAAAGTTGAAATACTTGGTAATAGAACATCAATAGAAGATTCATGAGTAACTACAATTATACAGTTGCAAGTATATCAAGTTCTCTGCATGTTAGTATATCATATAGACATAATCATAGTCGTTTTGCTCTCACTCTTCATCGCATAAGCATATGGCCTCTCTCTCCAGCTGGTTATTGTTTGTGATGATCGGTTTCATCAAATATCTCATCCTACATGATATCAGAACACAAAAAAAAAGTTACATCAAAAGAAATCTTGAAGATGTGGTTATTAACTTATTAATCATAGAAATGAAAAGACTGAAGTCATCATACATTTAAGAGCTCTTCCATAACATCTTCCATTGTTATGATTCCTATGACTTCCCCTTCTTGTCTGAATGAAGAAAACGGTTTGTCTGTTATGTTAACAACCTCCGGCAAGAATTTATCCGACCACCTTCTGCTCTTTGAGGATTCTGCACGCGACACATTCCCACTTCCAGAAACCGACTTGAACCTGTTAAAACGTGCTCCTGCTTCTTAGACCTCCATTCCCATTGCTTAGATTGCTTTCGTTCAAAATATCTACTCTCACCTCACTTAACCCCTTGCTTATTGACGGCTGCACTGATTGACCTTGACTTGGATGTTGTATTACCACAGCTATATGACTAAGACCCTTTTGGAACTCGTTTAATATATCGTATAATGGCATTGTATCTGAAACCCTGTATATGATACCATCACAAAAAACATCATGCAACTAAGGTTGCTGTTCTAAAAAAAGTCTAATAAATTCGTTTATTAATACCTGGGAATAAGTCGAAGCGTGATGTTTTTTATAGGAACACAATCTGCAGGGTTGATGGTCATTAGATTCTTCACCTGTTGTGTTGTTTACATTGAGTAAGATTGTTCAAGAATGTTATCTAGATGATAATAATTATCGGTTTTTAATATATGTTTACCAGAAGAGCTCCGACTATGTTTCCAGGTTGATCACAGTATACTGGTACTCTGCTGTAACCCTTTTCTATGATTAAATTCATCAAATTTTTATCAAGTTTTGCGTCTATAGCGACTGAAAAAGTTTCAGATAAAGGAGTCATGGCGTCGCGTGCTGTTTTTGAGGTAAGTTCAAGTGCTCCTCCTATGATTGTTGTTTCATGAAGTGACAAACTTCCACCTTTCCCAGCCTTCATCATGTAGATAGTTTTATAAATCTTATTATTAGAATACTTTTAAAAAGATGTGATTAATGGGTTAACAAAGTTTTTTTTTTACTGTACCTTATTACCATGAAAATCAACTAATGTCTTTAACTCAGCTCGGCGAAAGAGACTTACATGCCCTTTCCCCAATATGCAATCTAACACCTGATGGAAGTTAGTAATTAAAGTATCAAACACAGTTAAAGGTTGTTTATGTTTTATTTTTCAAAAAATATTAAATAATACTCACCTTGCTAATTGGGTATGCTACAGGAAACCAAATCCAGACGAGAATACGGACAAGCGGAGTCACGGCTGCACCGATCACAAGACCATAACGCGTACAAATAGACTGTGGTATTATCTGGTTAAAGTCACAGGTTCTGGTTCAGTTGCCTTTTTATTTACATTTATTTTGTTTCATAATTTTATACTAGAAAGCTAGGATTCTAACCTCACCGAAGAGAAGTATTAGCGTCACTGAAATGATAATAGCACCCAATTCCGGGACTAGTTTGTTCAAGAATATAGGAAGTGCCTAGAAAAACAAATAACAACGCATGTTTAAGCGCGCTGAAAGGTGTATAATTTGTTATAAGTTATGGACTTATGATACATATGCATAATATACCTCCATGGCAGTAGCATTGCTTATCAAGAGTGTGCAAAGAACTAAATGATGCCTCTTCACAACTGACAAAATCTTTGCTGCATTCACACAAGTTTTCCTGATTAACTCAAGAAATCCAATAAGATTAAAAATGAGAGTGCAGGATAATATTCAGCATACATGCACGAACACGGTCAACGGGCTTTCCTGATGCGGCAAGAACTTCAAGGTCAACAAGGCTCATTGACATGAGCCCGAGTGTGAGCCCAGACATCATTCCCGCAAACATAACGATCATGGTGATCACCGCGACGTGAAAGAAGAAGTCTAGACTGCAACATGGTAAGTACTTCATTCCACTTTCAAAATCTACAACCCTGATTCTTCATTTTTTTTATGTTACAAAAGGTATAAAGGCTTTCATGTAAGGCTGGAAACAAAGTGACTGGATTTTTTTTGAGCATATTCCAATGAAAATCACTCTATTTTTATAAAAACAAAGTGCAGTTTTTGTCATTGTGGTTTGATTCTATTGTTAGGACAACAAGATACAAACAATTGGATTGTTTGGAATAACAGAAACTTTGTTGGCCGATTTTGATGCCTTGATATTATAGACAGGTTAAATTGAGTTGTATGGACACAAAGCAGGCTTATGATTTTTATCTTTGTTAAAAAAAATACTATCAATACAAATATTCATAAGTTTAAGAGATAGATATATTAATTTGAAATGTTGAGTATTAGAAGATTAGTGTTAAAAGTGTTAAGTTTAAAGAGTTGGAGGGCTGTTGCGGATATGTGCATAGGTTAAGGATTGGAGTGTCATTTAAGTGATCTCAGTATAAAAGTGTGCTTCTCTCGTTCTAGACTCTTCCAAGCTCTCTAATAGGGATGAGCGTGGTACTGATACTGATCCCGAAAATCGTTAAAATTGAGTACAGGTATCGAAAATGATCGGTACGGTTCGGTACTGCTACCCTACGGTATAGTATTTGAAGGTAAAAACCAGTAAAATACCGGGTACCATATCAAACCGAAGATACCAATTCCAAAAAACACCAAAAAGTGGGTACCAAATTGATACCTAAAATTATTCAGTACGGTAAATTCGGTACCGGTTTGGTTTCAGAATTTAGTACCATTTGCTCACCCCTACTCTCTAAAACCTAGACATCTCTTTGCATTCTTACAACAATCACAACAATTTTCGGTATCGGTTCAGTTTCAGGATTCAACGATTTTGGTCAAAGAATGCGAAAATGAAACCGAAATGAGTAGGCTCAAAGATGGTCAAGCTGAAAATGATAAGAATCCCAACACCATTATAATACGTAAAGTTACTAATTGTTGAAAAAAAAAATTAGTTGTAAAGAAATTTGCATCCAGATTGATATTTTCTAGAAAAAAAGCCTTAATCAATATAAAAAACATTTACCCTAAACTTTAATGTTTACATTTCTCAACTTAACCAACATAGAATAAAATCTCGAAGTAAACTTTAATGAGTGAAACCTCAAATTATGACTTTTTTTACTACAAATCCATCTTTTGTTCAAGTAAGTTAAATATAAATGATGAAATTAGACATATACTATAACTGTAAGTAAGTAAGTTTGTAAGCAATTTGAAATTAAAAGTGATTTCTCTAATCAACAAGCAAATCTAAAAGGCACAAACTACAAAGAGAACAAAGGGCCTATTTAAATGGGCTAGTTCATAGTACAATTGGGCCCGTGGCCTAGTGATGATCGAGTAAGAGACTCAAGGTCGTTATTATATGATAAAAAGTTAAAACTAGGCTGATGTGCGGGTAGTCTTTCCATCAAGCGAATGTACCCAAACTAATGATGTGTTGAATGCTTAAAAAACCATCATATTTTGCCTATAGAATTTAGTACCCAAAATTTTGGGAACACGGTATGGTGTGTGGGAAAAAAAGGGGATGGGCAGCCCCGATCGGAAACACCGGCCAAATTGATACCAAAATCCTGGTGGTTTCTCCGATCCTCTCCATGATTTAGTGACTCTTATTCACACACACGTGTGTACACACGCTTTTGGCATTTGGCAGATACCCTCCAATTTAGGGAGTTTTGAGAGTTGTGGAAAAAGATGAGGTGGTGCCGATGTGGCATTTGAGAAGATCCGCCAAGCTAACAAATCTAGTGGTATGATGCTAGCACCGATAAAAAAAAAGTGTTAGTTTAAATTCTTTTAAGTGAAAGATTAAATGGTATTTAGGTGTAAAATAAATAAAGAATAAAGTCTGGGTGTTGACAATATTTAACAATCAATATTTTACCTACACCTCATCTTCTTTGAGTCAAAGCTGTTTTTACAATGATTTCTATAGGGAAATCACGTATAACTTGTTTAGTTGTTTTGTTGCTCTTTAGTATTCTATAATAAGAAAAAAGTTGGGTAGAAATTCACCTCTTTGTAAAGAAGGCAAATGGTTTTAAAACCTACTTCAAGAAATAATTATGTTCTAGATAAAGGTAATTTTGGGTGGATCCTTACCCTTTTTCTGCTAATCGAATTTTGATATTAATCAATTAAAAACATTTGTTTGAGCGGTTTAATGGAAATACATTTGGCTGAGCAATTTAATAAAAATATGGGTGAAGAGATATTTACCCGCGCGTGCGCACAGACCCACATCTCCTGCGGCAACATCAGAATAATCAAAGGAAGCTTCTAGAAGGTCGCGCACAAAACCTAGTACATGTCAGCTATGGGGCGACAGTGAAAGGGACGTTCAGCCAATCAAAGGGAGGAATTCACTGCTCCACGGTCTCCTGCCAGGTACAAAGGACACGAAAGGACAACAAGGACGATTGAAAAGGGTACCCAGCCAATGATAGAAGGACATCGCTGAATCCCCTAACGGTTGTCAATCGTATGAGGCCCGCGCGAGACAGCTGTCATTCCGAAGATAACCAATCACAAGACGTTTCCTAGCACTATAAATACCCCTCTCTCCCAAAGGAAATTATTCATTTAATTCATTACTCTAAATAGGCTAGGAAAGAAATATTATAGTTGAAATATTTGTATTCATCTATATTCGAGTCTTGTGTAATCGTCTGCTCGTATATGAAGGTGTTTAACTAGTGTTTCTTCAATGCGAGAACTCTGCAATACTTATAAATCAAGGTTTTTTTTTCTAGATATCATGCAAGTGTGTTTTCTTTATTTATTTTTTCTACTAGGAAGTCTGGCACTCTGCAATAGCCGGACGATGAATTTAGCACCTAACTCTGTCTACTAAGACAAACATGTTTGATTTTGTGTACGTGTCTTATTTGAATTCAAAAGTCAGACGTCCTAATGTTACTTGGACAAAACTACAAAATAGGACATTTAAATATGACTAATGACATAGCAAAGTAACAATGTTGGTTGTACCTAAGTACCGTGTAAATTTGTTATATGTCCATTTTCAAAATAGTAGGTTATGGTGTGTTTGATGAATTAATTTGCTATATTTAGCATTTACTTCAAGAATAGTGTTCCAATGAACGTTAAACAAGTAGATCGATAAACCTTTTTTTGGACGTGTCTAGAGATAATATTGTATGTAATGATAACAATGTGTTTTATGTTCATTGATTCCATGAGCTGTAGAAATTGCAAAGTTGGCCATCATAATACAAGGAAGATTGTCATACATATTCAATACTAATGATTTGTTTCCAAGTTGATAAAAATTAGGGAAAATGACCAAAATAGCCCGTTGACCGGGCGTTTTGCACAAATAGCCCTCTCCACCCTCTTTGGAAAGAGGGGTCACGGTTCCCAACATGCCTGAACCGTCTCCCAAGGGGGTTCCCATTTCAGCCAACCGTCTCCCGCCACGTGGCGTTGTGGATCCCGAGGCAGACCTTTCTCTCTCCTGAACCCTCTTTTTCTTTCTCTCTCCTCCTGAACCGTCTTTTTTCTCTCTCTCCTAAACCCTCTTTTTCTTTCTCTCTCCTCCTGAACAGCATAATCATCAAAACACCAACTTCACATGAAAAACAACACACACACTCACAATATTGTACAGGAGAGAGAGAACCGGGGATGGAGATGGAACTCCGGCGCTCGCGGTGGAACCATGGCGGTGCTGCCGCCGCCTTCTGACGCACACACCACCACCCACTTTACCCAAGGATTCTAAGAGAGAAATAATGCAGAAGAAAGAGAAAGAGGGAAGGGAATCGGATCCAGGACTGAGGAAGACAGAGAGGGGGAGACGAGAGAGAGAAAGAAAGCGACGAAGAGAGAGAAGGAGGAGAAAACAGAGGGTGTCTGGCCACTGGTCACGGCGGCGCAACCCCTTATTAGGTCCGATGGTGGCTGCAGGTCCAAAGATGTTGACGGTAAGGGTTACTATTGGGTTAAATACACTTGTTTAAGGAAAAATGAGGGGTAGGAGGATTATTATTGATGGCTGCTGAGGTGGTCAGGCGACGGTGGGATTATGGTGGTCAGTGGTGAACTTTCAGGTTCGGGTTAAGTCTCCGATAAAGGGTTGAGGTCTAAGATGAGGATGACGGTGGTGAATACTGGATCGGTTGATAGGAACCAGGAGGAGAGAGAAAGAAAAAGAGGGTTTAGGAGAGAGAGAAAAAAGACGGTTCAGGAGGAGAGAGAAAGAAAAAGAGGGTTCAGGAGAGAGAAAGGTCTGCCTCGGGATCCACAACGCCACGTGGCGGGAGACGGTTGGCTGAAATGGGAACCCCCTTGGGAGACGGTTCAGGCATGTTGGGAACCGTGACCCCTCTTTCCAAAGAGGGTGGAGAGGGCTATTTGTGCAAAACGCCCGGTCAACGGGCTATTTTGGTCATTTTCCCTAAAAATTAAGTCATACAAGTCAAATGTTGGTTTTGTGATAACTTGGATATCTCTGAAATCGTGTAGAATACTTTCAGATTGAATTATTTTGTTGGTACTTACGAAGAAATTAATCGGATAATTCTCAAAGAGAAATTAGGAACTGGTGTGAATTCTGTTAGAATTCGTGTACGTTCAAATTAACTAAAACTAACTTTAAATCCAGGGACCGTCATGACAATTAGAGGTTACAACTGTCAATTTGTAGTTAATTTCAGTTTTAAAAACTACTGCTCCATTTTAGTACTTATGTTCAACTTCAATGTTGAAGAACAACTTCAACGGTGAAGATCAAATTCGCTACTAAAGCACAACGCTGATACTAAGAACTGGTTTTAATATTAACTACTAATGACCATATTTGATATTGATATCTTGCATCAATTTCTTTTCTTTGTAAACTTAACCCCAGTAAGGAGCATTACCCCTGGACCCCCATTGTTTTGCAAGCATGAGATCATAGCATTTTCAAACAAGTGTGCGCTCCACACTTTCCAACTTGTTTGTTCTTTGACTACGATTTCTCGTTGGTTATTAAGTAAACTCAATCAAATAAAATAGCTAAATGATACGAAAAGCACCAACATTATATATTACTAAAGATAATTTTAACATTGTATTGTATACACTTTATTTCCTTCCCTATGGAACCATGCTCTAGTAATGTAGCATAGGCAGTTAGGCACACTATATATAACGGCACCAATTGCGTGATACTCTATTTATGGTAATGTAATTACATTACAATCTCTTTTTGTGTGTGCTCTCTTAGCATTATAGCCAACTTGATATTTGATTTGGTAGGAGGTGTATGAGTTGACCCTAACATGCTTGATTTGTATGTATCATGAATTGGTGTGAGATGCTAGTACCACATTACACATTATTCGGTATATGTAGATATCATATGTACATGACTATGTGGTAATAGTTGATTTTGTGCTATATATATTTCGACTATATACATGTCTTATGGCTCTGCCTTATTTCTTATTTACGATAAGTATATAAAAAATTATAAGGTGAATATTTGAGAGTTGAATTTGTACTATATATATATCTTTAAAAGCATCAAAATTGAGCAAACAATTTATATAAAAATATTACATAACCATTTTTATAGTTAAAGCTGGTTTTCTTACGTCTTTGTCATCATAACCCATCTTGGTACCAACTCTTTTAACATGTACACATTTATATCGTAGATCATAGTTTTATGTTAAGTTCCAACTTCCAACTAAAATGCATGGCTATGTGGTCTCAATTCAACTATATTATTTAAACACAACGGATTAATAAATACCTATAAAGTATGAATAAGAAAGCCAGTAAATTTTAATATATTAACTATTTTTTAGTTAACTACATGGTTGGTCGTTGTAGTTGGTAGAATATAACAAAGTCAGGTACTTAGAGTTAAAAAAATAATATGTGGTATTAACTTTTCTTATTGTAACTTCCTAGATTGGGCTGTACATGAGCCGAGTTAAGCCGAGTCAGGCCCAGCTCGAGCTCGAACTTAAACCGAGTCAGCTCGGCTCGACTCGTTTTTCTGGTCGAGCTGAAAAGTCGAGCTCGAGCTCGGCTCGTAAATGTTTGAGCCGAGCTCGAGCTGGCTCGAGCCAGCTCGTTATATTTTTTTTACAAATATTTATTAAATAAAAAACAAATAAAATTACACATAATCATGTATATTTTTTTTTATTTTTCTAAGTTATGGTTTATTTATTACGAAAAGATGGGGTAGATAGGTAGTATGAGCGGGATTTTCAAATTTTGAATATTATAATTGGGTTTGGAGCGAAAATATATTATTTTCATCTATATATTAATTACATATACACAAGCCTGAGTCGAGCCATATGTCAAGCCATCGAGCCGAGCCATGAGTCGAGCCATCGAGCCGAGCCACGAGCTGAACACCCCTGGCTCGAGCTCGGCTCGATTACAAAACGAGCCAGCTCGGCTCGGCTCGAAAACAAAATGAGCCTCTTCGAGCCGAGCTTTTTTCGAGCGAGCCGCGAGCTTTTTGTACACCCCTATTCCTAGAGTATATATTAAGGCTAACTCAAGTTAAAAACTAACTTAAACTAAGGGTATATTTGTCATTTTAGATATTAATACCCAACATTGGTTGAAACATCCCAAGGTTAAGTATGAAAGACAAGAAAACATATATGCTTAGAAAAATCATCCATCATATCTATCTAGTAAGTTTAATTTTAATACATATAGGGTTTTGTTTACAACAGTAGGGAAATTTATATGGTTTAACCCGTATCTTGAAATACATGAGGTGGGATTAGGTTGAACGGTGACTTTCTTAGTGAGAGAGATTCATAGATAGAATAATAATTTGAACTTAAAGTTGAACATGATTAGGGTTTGATTTGTCGGTGGTTGGATTTATTTGGATAAAATTAACAATAATTTCGCCATTTCGGTTAACGTATTAGTATACCTATAAATTAGTGTACTTAATGATGTGAAGGCCAATTTTCCCGTTATGATTCCAATGTCTAGGATTTTTTTTGAGACGAACAAAGTTTAGATGTGTGGATGTTTGATGTGTTGCAAACAAATCTTATTTTTCTTAGAGTTTTTATTAGTTTTTATTTGTTTTGTTAGCATTTTTATTAGTTTTTCGCTTCTATTTATTTATTTATTTGTGTATTTACAGGTACTTGTGTGTAGAAGTAATAAAAACGGAGGCTAAATTGTTGAAGAAACGGGCATGGGCGAAAAGTCAAGTAAGAGAAAGGAAATACTGAATTATTAGGTGTTTTGCGCCACATGAAGATGTTGAGTGAAACGTTAGCGACATATGAGCAAGTGGAAAAGTGGGCGTGAATATTTTGTCACTCGCGCCACGCAAAAGAACCTTAAGAAGCGCTCGCGGCGCACGATTAAATTTGGAAAAACCCGTGTTTGTTGTAAAACACTTGCAGTCGACCCTATTGGTAACCTACTTCCAGCCGTCAAATTTGGAGCTTTTAGGCGATTATAGACTGGAGAAAGCGTTTCGGAGTTGCAATTGAAGTTAGGAATCAATAATTGGTTGGATTGCGTATTTTTGGTTTATGTTTATTGATTCCGTTGTTTTTTTTTTCAAACTTCCAGATCTTATGTCTATGATTTGTGATACTTGTTTACTATTTTTAGACTTTAGTAACTAAGCTCTTTAAGCTACATAGGTTTTATGACGGTTATTGACTAATGAACGGTTTTTTCAATTTTGGATTATTGAATGTTTTGGTTAATGATGTTGTAAACGGTTTTCTAATCAGGTTCTAATGAGTACGCATGTTCAATATGACGTATTTTTAGTTGGTCAACTTGATTCTATGATTGGTTGCTTTGCATTAATTAATCTAGGGTTTTGTGACTTTCGTAGACTTTGTGTTTTTTTTTATTATAATCTTGTGTTTGCTAGATGTAGTAAACCCTAGAAACAAGTAACTTAACTATTCAGTGTGTCTAGGTTTGTAGATGTTTGGGACCATGGTCTACACGAGAGTGAGTCATCCCTACTTGTCTATATTGTTAGCACCCCGTATTAGAAACTGTTAGAAAATACTAACCTTTTCATCCCTTACTCATATTGGATGTATTGTTTCTAGAGACTGAGAGGACATACAGATTTAAGGTACCTTAGCATTTGTTTGGAGAGACCGAAAGATGATCTAAACCCGAGAGTAGTGTGTTTATACACTTTCTTAGGTACATTGTTGCAACATCTTGGATACTGATTCGACATCCAGTGTTGGTCTAGGTTAGTGTACTTTAAGACTATGCACTATGATGAACTTTCACCCTAATCGGTTGCAATAAATGCATAAAAGACAAAAGACATTTTAAAAAAAATAAATGAAAATTCTATTCAAAGGCCACAACCGGTTGCCCATGCAACCCATGGTTGCAATCGGTTGCCATATTAAAATATTATATTTTCTATTTTTGCATTATCTTTTAGATAATAAACAATAATTGTAACATCCGCCTCTCTATCACCATCAATATTATTCACTTTGCCCCCAATGGGGTGCTCATCCAGGAACTCACGGCTTTGTTTTTGGTTGCACGGTGGAGACTTCCCAGGAGGTCACCCATCCTGATACTACTTCCACCCGAGCATGCTTTACTGTGGAGTTTTCATGTGCTCCATAGCTAACTAAGCCCAAAACGCGTTGGTGATTTAGGAGACATTGGATTACATATGAACCAAGGATCTCTCCAGTCCACGGTCGATGTGGGATTTGCCTAGGGTGTCACATTAGTCGATGTTAATCTTCTCGGTAGTCGATACTGTTACAATAATTATAAATCAAATTTACTTTATAAAATATTGATTTATGTTGGGTTGTGAATGTAAGCGAAAAAATGGATTTGGTTGGGTTGTGTATGCAGAAGAGAAAGAAATTAGTTTTTTAATGAATAGTTAGGTTGGGTTGAGTTGAGTTGTGATAGTGAATAGTCTAAAATCCATGTAGCCAAAACCATTTATCAAATTTCGAGAGCTGTGAGTTAGTTAGCTTGATTATTATTGCTTAGGTAGTTGTCTTCTCATCATCCGAATTCGTTTAATCATTCAATAGCTTATTTGGTTTCTTTTAGTTCATTACAATTTTATTAAAAATAATTCTTTACCAATTTTACGCTAATTTTTTTTATTATTCATTTAAAAAACATGTTTAAGTTAGTGGGAAAAAAATTATCTTTCACTTCTCGTGAAAAAAAGTTATTTATTTGTATTCGGTTCTTACGCTATAAAAAAAATATTAAAAGTGAACATGAAAGAAAAGTGTTTTAACTAGAGTTGCCGACAATGAGAACCAAAAAGTAACAAGATCCAAATCATATAAACGTGACCCACGACCCACCCGCGTAATTCCTCATTCCCTTTTATTCCGTCGTCTATTTTCAAGCATCATTCCCATTCCCATATCAACAGATCCAAGATCCATTCAAATCAGGTTTCTTAATCATTCTCTTTCATTATCTTTATCGGTTTATGTTCATGGCTTTTTATGATCTTCAATCTTTATTTCACTGTTATCTGTCTTTCCATTTCAGGAAAGCTACTACTCATCAGTCATCACTTTATTCATTCATATTCAACTCTCTCTTGTCAGACTGCAAAAAAAGTTTTTTTTTTTTTGAACCCAAATGCCATTTATTCATTTAATATATTTTTTTTATTAATAGTTCAAAAGTTTCATACCCAATTGTTTGTAGATGTGTATAGTCAGTCAATTAACACCAGAAATATACATAACTCATGCAGAAAGAAAGGGGTGACAGCGCAGCTTGTTGTCCGTCTGCCTGCTTTTTTGACGTAGTTTTCGCTTCAGTAGTTGAAACTAAACAAGTAAAAGAAAATCTTGAATAAAAATCAAAACTTGATGGCTTTTGTTTATTTTGTTTTGGCAGGGTGTAGAGTCTTTTAGATTGATAATTTACTTGAATAATCATGTCGAGAAGGCCGGGTCCCACACGTCGATTCGTTGGTAATGGAGGGGGGGCTTTTTCATTCGAAATCACAAGGTCCTCCTCTATTGTCCCTTGTGCTTGGATTACTAGTAAGTTTATGATCTATTATATGTTTGTGTATAATGCATATGGATTAAATCTAATTATATTGTTTTATGTAATTCAGGGAACAGTTGTTGTGATTGGTTATGTTCTTAAAGGCTCAGGTTTGTACTAATCTAGTAATCTGGTTAATCACATTTGCGTGTTGATGCTTATTATAGATTCTTGATCGCCGTGGTTCATGGTAGATTCGCGTAAGATGGTGTTTGGATTTTCGGTTTGGAACTGGTTATCTGATCATATTGTGCTTACTGTCAAATCACACATCCAAACATCCCTAAAATGTGTAATCTTGAAATGCAGGTGGTTCAGGGGACTATAAGGCGTTTAGCAAGATCCAAGACGAGTTTAGCTGCACGTATGATGTTCATACAGCAATACCAATATTAAAGAAAACGTATGGTGATAGCATGCGCAGAGTGTTACACGTGGGGCCAGATACTTGCTCGATAGTATCTGAACTGAGAAATGAAAAGGATACGGAAGCATGGGGCGTGGAACCGTATGATATTGAGGAAAGTGATGTGGCTTGCAGAAGTCTTGTGAGGAAGGGTCTCGTTCGTGTTGCTGATATTAAGTTTACGTTGCCATACAAGGCTAAATCGTTTTCTTTAGTTATTGTTTCTGATTCGATTGATTATTTATCTCCTAAGTACCTCAATAAAACCCTTCCAGATTTAGCAAGAGTTTCTGCTCAAAATCTTGTTATATTCACAGGTAATTTTTTTTTTTTTAATAAATAACACTAAATTAAGGTAAATTTTGTAACGTTTAATCATGTTACCTTTGTGTCTTTTTAGGTAAACCGAGTAATTCAAAAGCCAAACTCCCACAAGCATCAAGATTTGGACGCCGGTAAGCACCTACTTGAGTTTTGTGATTAAGGTTAAATTTGTTCACTTTTGCACATGTCCAAACAGACTGAATCGGGCCTGGTTGGGTTGGGTTGACCCGCCTAGCTATAACTTTCCAACTTTAAATAGTTTTAATACAAGTAACTGTGCCAATTATGATTAGAAAAAACAATATCATTGCAATAAAATACAGACTTTAGGCATCTTTTGATATTTGATATGCTCTTTATGATTTGAAAATTAACGATTTAAATAATACTTTTGTGAAGGCTAAAATGCGGAGTGCGTCTTGGTGGGCCCGGTTTTTCGTGCAGACAAGCCTTGAAGAGAACCAAAAAGCAGCCAAGAAGTTTGAGCAGGCTGCTGCCAAGAGCTCATACAAGCCAAAATGCCAAGTTTTCCACTTGAATTCGTACCACTAATGGTGAGATACTAACTATTCATAATCATTTTAGCGAAAAAAAAAAGCCTGGCTCATATATTGATATAGTTGTATTGTTCTGGGTTAAATTTGGTGGAAAATGTTGATTGCATCACACCACCCTTATGCTGTTATTTAATACCAATTCATTAAAATGTTATGAACCCAACTCAATAGTTGTATTATTATTCGTTTAAAGACAAATAACACGTCTTATAGTGCTTTGTTCGAACGTTTTTGGGTCAAACGGATCCAACGTCATTTTTATCTCTCTGAATATGTACGTCGTAACGCTCTTTATTTTCATTTTAAATTCACAACTTTCAACTTAAAATTACTTATGGATATGTTAAGTTTTTGTTGGGGTCACCAAGACTTCATGTTAGAATATTTACAGAAACATAGAAGCCAGGATGTCAAATTTTGGCTGTTTGCTACAAAGATTTTTGTCCTTGATTATATGCTAAAATGTCTACTCAAATCTTGATGGGTTGGGCCCATTTGCAAGTTGGTACAGTTATAAAATTGTTATTTAATTAATGGGTTTGTTATATAATTTGGGACCAATGAATATGAATGTAACTTGTAAGGGGCCCACAAGGGTATTGAAAGTAAGGAAGCAAATGGGCCAATCAAGTTGGTGTTTGTCGAAGGGCAACGAGAAACAGGAGGCAGGTGTCTCCAATGTAACGTATGGTTATATAATTTACGTATATCTTTTCGTTAGTATGTGATCGAGACATCAATAGATGATATAGGTCTAAGGTTTACACAATAAATATTTTTGTAAATCTGTTTTTATAAAATTATTTAATCTATTTATACAACGGTGTGCAAGTGATGGCTAATGGGGTCCAAAATGAGCTAGACATGCAGTTTTTACAAAATAAATAAATAAATAAAAAAAAATAAACCGAGCTTAAACATCTTATTCGATCCATCCCAAGACTTTACTTTATTTCCTTTGGGGTATCAACAGAAAATATATAGTATATCACCAATTAGCAAAGCTAAATGAGTATAGAAATATTATCTAGTGGTATGGTGTTTGTCTTCCATAAAAAGATTAATGTGGTATTTAGTTGTAAATTTAATTTGTTAAAAAGAACGGGTATACAAAGAGTTAAGAGGGATAGACATCCTAAATTATTTAAAGCATGACTTTTTATTTCGAAACCGGACAAGACACACAGATATGTAATGCTTGGATGGAGGCAAGTTGGGTACTTGTGGGTACACAGCCACAACCTAGGCGAGTTTGGGGCGTGGGTTATTTTGCGAGTTCTACAACCCAGATAGAGGGAAGGCAAATTGGTTAGTTTGCGAGTTCAAACAACCTAGGGCTAGGAGGGTGCCTCCTCCCCTTGGGTTGAATTATGTTGAAGTAAGGTGACACAATATTATTGGATGGTAGCAAGGAGAGATCAAGGATTTTTTTATTATTATTTTTTTTTTGTGCAATAGGTGCACTTTTTTAGTTGCTCGAATCTCGATCAACTCGATGTTAGAATTTTCAGGTCTGGTAGGGATTTATCACTAAAGTCATTTTTTTTTCCGATAGTGCTTCGTACCATTCCCATCCCACTATCAATCTCCGTCTTCAAAAACACATTTCTCTAAATTAATTTGTAATAAACTTTTATAACGAATATGAGTCAAGACGAGTCTATGTAAGAGCCAATACATCAGCATAATGGTCATTTTACTTCGAGTTAGGCGAAATCTAAAAACAAAATATGTTATCAACCAGTCAATGAAACAAAATGTCCTGAATTTTCTATACATGATAAGGAAGCATAAATAAATGAACAAATAAGCATATATTTAAGCATGTTTCAACTACAAAGATATCTAATTGAACCATTTTTATTGCTTATTAGTTAAGGGATTCTATTAATCGATTCCGTTCGACTAAATGAAATTATATTAATTTCCATCTAATTACCATGTTAAACCTCAGTCTATTAACATCTTCATTTTATGGGTCTATGTATGACCTTGTGTTAAATACTCCCTCCGTCCCAATTTAAATGTCTTACTTTCCTTTTTTGTTTGTCACAAATTAAATGTCCCTTTCCAAAAATAGAAATGTAATTTCCAGTTTTGCCCATAAAAGACAAAACACAATCACCACTTTTAAGGATACTATTGTCATTTTACCACGTACAAACAAAATATTTCTTAAAATGTGTGTTTTTTAAATAGGACATTTAAATTGGGACGGAGTGAGTAACCGTTTTGATGGAAATTGGAAAGTCATATCCTAGGTAATTAGACTCTGCAACAAGTTTTGATAGTATTTTTGCTAGAAAAGCCTCTTGAGCATCTTTTGTGTTCTTAAGATCCACCTTTAAACCTTTCACTCTTCGGCTAAACTCCTAAATAATTAACAAAATTCACAAAAAGATTATACAACATTATGTGTATGCTAAAAAGATTCATCATTACACAATATTATGTTGGCGCATATATAACTAAAAGCTTGCAGTTGCAGACGGTGATAGATTATAGCATCTCTCTTCGGCATGGCATCAAACACCTAGCGTACTTTGTTAAGTTCATAGATCTATTATACATAAAAATCAAGAGTTAAGGTCCCGTACATATAAAAATATCGTACGAATTGTACGAATCAAAGAAATCTCGCGGTGGCATTTTTGTAATTTTTCATAAAACCGATTTCGTTCAAAAACCACCTTTTTCTCTCATTTCACTCATTTCACTGTCATTTAATACCCCCAAAATTCAGTTATTGAATCAAAAACCGTCAAAACCCCACAAATTAACAACACGATTCAAAGCGATTAACCAAGATGAAGATCAAAATCATGCAAAAACAACAAACCGGAGGTAATATCTTGTTCTATATTAGTGTAAATTTGATTATTAGCGTTATAATAAACTAGGGCTTCAAAGTTTTAATCGTTTTGATTTCTGCTTTTTTTTTGTAGAGTAGTTTGTTTTTTGAAACTTTGTATGTCTTTTTAGGTCTGATGAGTAATATGTAGAGTAATGTTTGTTAAATTTGTTATAGCATTTTTAGGTCGGAGTATTTTGTGATTTTTTTTCTTTACTAGTTTAATTTGTGTTCTATGAAGAGTAATTTGGTTGAAACTGGCAATGCATGTGTTGTCTAGTGTAAATTGTTTGTGAAAATGGTGTAGATTTGTACTAGTGTAATTTTTCAAATTTTGGGAATAAAATGTTGTCTTAGCTAGTGTAAAGGTCTATGTAGAGTAATTTGGGAATAAAATGTTTGAAAAACTTGTTCTACCATTTCTATTAGAGTAATTTTGCCTTAGCTAGTGTAAAGGTCCATGTAGAGTAATTTTGGTGAAACATGGAATGGCATGTTTTGTGTAGAGTAAAATGTTTGAAAAACTTGTTCAACCATTTGTATTAGAGTAATTTTGCCTTAGCTAGTGTAAAGGTCTATGTAGAGTAATTTGGGTGAAATTTGGAATAGCATGTTTTGTGTAGAGTAATTTTTGTGAAATTTGGTGTAGCATTTGTGTTAGCGTAATTTTTGAAATTTTGCCTTAACTAGTGTAACAGTATCGTCATATGTATGGTAATTTTGTCGATGTTGTATGTTTTATACAAATCAGATTCTGGTACTGAAAGTTTTAAAATCGTAACAAGAAGAAGAAGCGATAGAATAGCAAAAACAAGAAGAAGAAGTGATATATCAAAAACCATTTCTATTGATCTTGTTGAAGAACAAATAACAGGTTAAGTATTTATAGAAATATTAGTTATCGATTAGCAATAACTATTTGATCATTCCTTTGCCTTCTTTTGTTATAGATACATCAACGAAGAATGACACTACAAAAAAAACGGATCTAAGCCGAAAAAAGAGTATTGCTTGTAAGAAAAAGAAGTCTGACGAAACAGCTAAAACGAATACCGATGTTGCTGGAAAGGAAGCAGCAGCTTCAAAAGACACTACAAAAGGAAAACAAGTTGCTTCTAATGATGATTTTGAAACTCCACCTTCAAAGACAACTGCTAAAAGAAAACCAGCTTCAAAAACCACTACAAAAAGAAAACAAGTTGCTTCTGATGACGATTTTCAAACTCCACCTTCTAAGACAATTGCTAAAAGAAAACCAACCAAAGATGTTAAAGCTAAACCTTCAAAGAAAGCTGTTAAAAGGAAGTTGTCTGCTTCAGATGATGATTTTGAATCACCACCCTCAAAGAGATCAAGAAAAAAACCAAATGCAATACCTAGAAAACCATTTGTGGAATACACAAACCACACTTTATACCTGAGATGTGACCCAGGAAACTTCCTTAAAGTTACCAAAAACTTATCTGATGCTCAAAAAGCTGCTGTCGTAGAAATGGGGTTTGAATCTCTGATATCTTTAGACATACTCCATATACCATCTCGCTTAGCATTTTGGCTACTACAAAATTTCAATGAGGACACAAATGAGCTTAACGTAGGAAATCACAAGATCAAAATAACCCCGTCTTTGGTACATGAATGCCTAGGTATTCCAATGGGGGAAGTAGAAGTAGTTGAAAAGAATAAACCAAGAAAAGGTTATTGTGAAAGGTTGGATGAATTCAAGAATCAGTTCGACAGTCCAAGAATCAGTGTGATAAAAGTAATTAACCTAGTAAAGGCCAGTTCATCTGCTGGAAGGGTTTTCAAGACAAATTTCCTTGTCATATTCAGTACACTAATGGGTGAAGCAACAAAATGCTCATCAATCAATCAAAGATTCATGAACTTCATTGAAGATGATTCTGAAATACCAAAGTTGAATTGGTGCAAATACATAATGTGTTGTCTAAGAAGAACAAAAAAGGGATGGCATGGTGGAAAGGATCAGTACAATGGGCCTATTCTCTTTCTTGTGGTATGATTTAATTATTACTTTCTTCTTTATAAGATAATTACTCTACAACTAAAAAAAGCATATGTTTTAAATGTTTTGACAGGTACTCTACACACATCTATACCATAAAAGGCATCCTGAATTTGCTAATGTTCAAATCCAGACACCAGCAATAAAGTATATTGATACAAAAGCTCTATATAAAATGGATGAGTTTTTGTATAATAATGGTCCATTAACTGATAATGAAGCTGGGGATGTTGAGAAAGATGTGAATCAAGGTAGAGGCAATGAAATAGATGAAGCTGGAGACAAAGAAGAAGATCATAACAATGTTGAAGAGAAGAACGACAATGAAGGGTTGGCTGGCAAGGCTGCGGGTGTGGCGATGGACGCTGCTGAATTAGTGGTTGATGCGGCTGCACGAAGTTCAGATATTGGAATGGCTGGGTTGGCTGGCAAGGCTTCTGGTGTGGCGATGGACGCGACTGTCATGGTTGTAGATATTGGGTCGCAAACTGGAAAAACTGCTGCTGAGTTGGCGAAGAATGATGCAAAGAATGATGAAAATGTTGAAACTAGAAAGAATGATGAAAATGTTGATAATAGTCAACATACTGAAGATTTCGACAACTCACGTATGTTATTCCACCTAAAATCTACTATTACGGAATTACTTAGTACTATCTAATATTTTGTGATCATTTTTTATAACTTGTTCTTTATAGTGAACTCTAGTATTCCTCGATCGCCTTTAGACTTGGAAAATATGGTGGTTGGAACAGAAACCCAAAGATTTATTGACGATTGCATTACACCAGTGCCGTTGTCTGGTTTATCAGCCTACTTAGGCACTGGTTATAGAGCAAAAGAACAGGTAATAATTACTCTAAATGTTAAATGTTCAATAAAACATAATTACTCTACTAATGTGTTTGGCATAATTGTTTGTAGCAATGGTTATCCAACTTGGAAAACCACATTGAGCAGTACAAGAAATTGGGGGAAGTCATAAATAATATGGTTAAAGAAGGGAAAGCAAAGTATACATGGAATGATGCCATATTAAACATGTGCAAGGAATGGGAAAACCAAAATCCTCAATCTCAAAGTTCTACTGATAACAACACTGTCATCAGTTTGAATGATCCTCAAGTAATAGCAGAAACCGAGAAAGAAGTGGAAGTTGAAGGCAATGCAACTCATGTTGAACATGAGACAACAAATGAAGGTACAAAAAAAATATTTAACATTTACACTTTCTATGGATATGTATGTTGACAAATAATTACTCTAATACTAACGATATGTATGCGTTCCATTAAAAGGTGCAGAAGTTGAGAAGAATACAAATGATGTCGGTGATGTTAAAAGCGACTTTGCAGAAAAAAGTGAAGTTCAACAAAGTGTCACTGCGACAATGGAAAAACAAATTGAGATAACTTGTCAGGAAGTGGAAATACAACATATTGTTGCTAAAGAGGCTTGCCTTGGGTTCCAGAACTTTGCTGCTGTGAAAGACAAATGGACTGTAATTCCTATTTCCAAAAAACAAGGTAATTTATAATTACACTAGTGGTAGTTCATAATTACTCTAGCTATATTTAACTTTGATAATGTTCACAAAAAATGGTATAGATGATGCTAAACTGAAGACTAAGGACAATCTTAAGCTTGATAAAAAAGATGTTGGAGGAAAAGCAGGTATGTACTTTCTCCAAAAATATATTGTTAGCTTATTATATTTACCAAATTACTCTAGAATGATACTTGGAAAATATTGAAGGTAATGTAGATGAAACAAATGTTGCAGATGAGTTAGTTAATGTGGTCAAAGTTGCCCCATCATCAATGATGGACGCGTTTCCTGCTTTTCGGATAAGAGAAGACAAAGAAGTAGTGACAGATTGTACACCTCAACAACAGGGAAGAGAAAAGAGAACAACAAAGGTGACTTCTGCGTATAAATCACCTTATGTTAAACGGAAAGTTGAACTTGGACAAAAGCTTAGTGACGAAGAAACCATCATAGCAGAATACATATTTTTTCCCATTGATGAACTGTAAGTACAGATTTAATAATTATGTAAAAATAAATTTTATTGCGTCATTCTAACTCCGCGCAAAAACAGGATTTTTGTCTACAAATCAATGCATGGGTCAGAAATAATTAAGGTCATTTTTGAGAGCTTATATGAAGGTGTTAAACTTACATCAACCGTCATTGATGTCTGGTCTGAAGTGCTGAACGATGAAGAAAAACTGAAAAGCCGAACATCACAAAAGAGGTTTTTCTGCTCAACAACTATATTGGTATGAAAATTCTTATCCTATTTACATAATTACACTATTATGCATTTATGTTTATTAAAATCTAAATCTGTTACATAATTACTCTATTGTATCTACATAATCACTCTACTTATAGATGTTATTGTATTGTTAAAATGCAGCTGGAAGAACATTTTAAGCTCACAGAAGAAAAGCTATTTGATATGTTCAAAAGCAACATGAATGACTACCTTAAACGGTTTAAAGTCAAATCATTAACAGATATTGACCTCCTTTTTTTCCCAATTCTAGCTTCAGAACATTTCTATGTATTGTGTTTCCATTTGAAAGTTGGGAAAATTGTTTTGATGGATAACAGCAAGATGGGAGATAATTTTGATGACAGATATAAAGGGATCCCTCATAAGCTGGTAAATATTGTTGACATTTTATTTACTCTACCATTTATATAAATTTCAAAAAACTAATATGTTTTTGCATATATATTGTAGAGAAATGCATTGTGCAATTACATGAGGGTTTCAAAAATCAAAACAGGTCTGAAGAAAATGATTGGGGCAGACATAAATAGGTTGCAAATGGAATGGAGAACCGAGGAAAACAAGATTGATTGTGGCGTTTTTGCAATGCGTCATATGGAAACCTACATGGGAAATGATAAATGGGATTGCGGTTTCTTGTTAAAAGAGGATGTTCAAATAGAAGAGTTTAAGGAATTAAGGTACAAATTCTTGTCAAAGATGTTATTGTCGGATATCAACAGTGCAAGAAATGATCTTATAACGGAGGCCCTTAAAGTTGAAGCCATGGAAACTGAATCAAAAGAAGCCTTGAAGAAAAAACTTGATCGATCAGATAAAAGAAAGGCAATCGAGCTATGTTTGAATTTGTTAGTAATGCTAGTAGTTTAATTTCGTCTTTTAATCAAACTGTAAACTTTTGTTGGACTTGGGATCCATTCTATGATGTTTGACGTCGTTACTATGTAGGCGTTATATATGGTTTATATAAATCTTTGTATTTGGTTTTAGATTTGGTGCCAAGTATAAATTGCTAAATTTAACAGTATACAAAATTCAAATTGCAAATTAATTACTCTAGTACAATCTATCAATTGAAGTAATTACTCTAGTAGAAAACACATAAATTTGTAAACATTACAGTATACAAGTCTCAAATTGCAAAAAGTTAATTACTCTAGTACAAACAACCAATTCAAATTAATTACTCTACTACAAACATACTTCCATTTTCCCAAAAACTTAATATTATACCCATCAAGTTAATTACTCTAGTACAATCTATCAATTGAAGTAATTACTCTAGTAGAAAACATAAAATTTAAAATTACAAGTTAATTACTCTAGTACAAACTATCAATTCAAAGTTAATTATTCTAGTACAAAACATACTTCCATTACCCCGAAACTAAATACTCTACCAATCAAAATATATGTTATCTAACTTCAAAATAATTACTCTAGTTATATAATTCATAAGATGAAACTAGAGTAATTAAATAATTACTCTACTACTTCAATTACTACACGAAATGCAAAAATCCGTATTCAAAAACACATAACCTTCATAGTATTCAACAGCAAATCTCAACTAATTAAGATGCGAAATAAAAAAAGTTCAAAAATAACATCGATTAATTCCCGACTGGTTCCTTCCCAGGTTCCTTCCCAACAAGTGATGTGCATGTACGAATATCATGACCAAGCTTCCCACATACACCACATGCTCTACGTCTTTTACCAGCGCGGCTAGCTGCCATTTCCTTTTTAGATTTTATTCTTTTATGTGAGCCACGTCCCTTATTTCTAATACCACATGGAAGTCTCAAATTTGTGGTTGTTGGTTGATCATAACCAAGAAGAGACGCCATCATATCTTTTTTCTTCAAAATCGGCCCAGTTTTACTCCCTTCAGCCTTTTCCATCAATATTTTCAATTGATCTCTTACCTTAGTTAATTCCTCAATGTTTGTAAAATATCGACTACTAAGGTATTCGGTAGCAACCATTATCTCACGCACAAGCTGATTCGCCTTATCAATGTTGACATTAGAACTATCTTTAACAAAAAGTGAAGAATTGGCTTTGTTTACAACTGTGTCCCTTCTCCAACGCTTCAAAACATACTTCTCAGGTATTTCATCAAGTTCAAACATTCGTAACACAAGGAACGCGTGCCGACATAACAAACCGTATTGCTCAAATCTTTTGCAAACACATGAAACAGAAATATCTTCTTCATCAGCTTTACCCAATACCTGGGAATTTAAAAAATAGTTTACTTGTATAGTAAATAATACATTATAGTACTAAATTACTCTAGCAGGGTCTATACCAAAGTATCAAAATACTGAATACCCTAAATAATACATGATATATACTAATTACACTACTGGACTATATGACATGTACCACATAGTAATTACTCAAATTAAACGATAAAGTAAAGAAAGTTAAAAATACCTCAAAGAAACCATCTCCAAAAGCCTCAGAATCTCGAATATAAATTCTAGCATAATCTCCTTCTTGTTTGATGTTAACTGAAAAGCATTTGTGATAACTAGCATATATTTCCTCTTGAACATCAAAAAATATAGACCGGGTATACAACTTAGCAGCATGTTTTTCAAGATTTGATTCAGTCCAGAAATCAGGTACTGTATTCCGGGTATCATGATCATTTTTTCGATGTGTATATCTTTGAGCTTCAATTGCGGTGTCAAAATGACTAAAAAATTCAACAAGTGTCAATTGTGAATTTGTAATAATACCAAAGAATTGATTTTCACTCTCAGACCTCGATGTTGTACGCATGAGGCCTGACATATGCTCATCACGATAATACGCAGGAATCCACATTGATCGTAAGTCGAACATAGTTGATATCCAAACATTTTGCATAAGACCAAAATCATTAATTACTTCTTGCCATTCCAGCTCAAACGTCTCAGGCTCAATCGAATCAGTCCAAACAATATTACAAATACGACGTTTAAAGTTATCATCATTGCATAATGAAATCCCAACCTGTAAAAAAAATATATCTTTACTCAAAATTACTCTAAATATATATTATAATTACTCTAGTTGGCACACACAATTACTACAGAAAAAAAATTACGAATTTTGAATCAGAATACAATTACTCTAGATGCAATATAATTACTCTACAGCAAGATTACAATTATTTTCAGAATACAGTAAGATTAACAAACAATAATAACTCTATAACAAAGTAATTTACTATAATTAATTTGATAGACAAACCTTATCAGCAACTTTCTTCATGATATGCCACATACATAATCTATGTCGGCTTTCTGTAAAAACCTTTTCAACTGCTTGTTTGATTGCAGCATCTTGATCGGTAACAACAACCTTAGGCTGACGACCAAATGCTCTTAAAAAACACGACAATAACCAAACGTAAGATTCAACATTTTCTTTTGCAATAAGACCAGCTCCAAGATTGACATTATGAAAATGGTTATCGATGCCAGTGAAAGGTACAAAAACCATTTTGTATCTGCGCAACAAAGAAAAATTTAATAAAAAATGTAATAATAATTACTCTAAAAATAATAAAAGAATTAGAAACTTACTTATTAGTTTTGAAGGTTGCATCAAAGGATATTACATCTCCAAAAGTCTCGTAATTCATTTTAGAAACTTCATCAGCCCAAAATAAACCGGTTAGACAACCCTTATCATCCGCTGTAAACTCAAATGAAAAATCGGGAAGATAATCTTTCTTATCCGTTAATCTTTGAACAATCATTTCAGCATCATATTCTCCAATAAAACATTTTAAATCTCTTTTAAAATTTTTGCAATCTACAGCAGTTGCACCAACCTCTTCAAAACCACCATATTCAGTCCTCATAATATGAAATGATTTAACAGGGCCTAAATTTAACGTTGACAAAGAACATATCCTCTTTTGCTTCATAATTGATAAATTTCTTGATGAAGGAACAAACTGCATATCTTCTTGGGAAATAAAACTATGATTGTGTTCTTCAACAAACCTGAATACCCTATATGATTGACCATCATCTGAAATGAATCCAATCTGTGCTTGGCAACCGATACGGATAGAAGGCCTATTCTTTTTCTTTTTCGGTTTTGTGTTATCATTAACAAATAGTAGATGATCAGATGTAGTAGATATCTTAAATCCCTCCCTTGAACATACATAATACTTATATTTGATTATACCATTCTTTTCGACTTGAGTACCTTTTCTTACAGAGAAACCTCCATTTCTAGCATATGTTTTGTAAAAATCCAATGAAGCATCCAATGATGGGAAAACCATGCCTTCAACTGGTATTAATGAAGAAGAAACACTAGGTTTGAAAGTTCTTTCACAAGAAACAGGGGACAACCGTTGAAATCCCATAATTAAATCTTCTACCGCATCATCTACATTAAATAGAAAAACATAATTATTATAAAAATTCATTCAAACATATGCAAAATTACTCTAAAACATAGACATGACAATCAATTTGAGTAATTACTCTAGACACAGAAAGTGATTTATTGTCTAATCTTATTCACTAATCATTTTGTGTAAATCATCATACACTATAAATGACATCTCAAAAGTACTAATTACTCTATCCATAACGAGAAAAACCAATGGATAATCTTTTTCAGTAATTACTCTAGTAATAATAGCTAATAATATCAAAACTTATTCACCTTCACTAAAACGAAGTTACTTCATGTTATTCACCTATATATAAAAACAAATAAAACCAGAGTAATTACAACACCATTGTTAACCATTATTCAAAATCAAACTGGAATATTACACTATGTTTTAATGAAATACAATGAATGATATTTGGAATAAATCTGAATCTACAAAAATCAGAATGCAAAGCAAAATATGAAAAAAGAAAATTAAAATCAAAACATTTAAACTACATACCTTGAATCACATTCGTGGTACTTTGAGCCATTGATGAAGAGGAATAATACGATCAGAGGGTTTTTGAGAGAAAATTGTATAGATTATGAAAGTTGAATGATAATTAAACTTGGTTGCTTCATTAATGGAGGCAGCAGCAGGAGAAATTTGATGAAATTTAGGAGGATTTTGTTGATTAATGAGGCTTTTAGGGTTTGGCAACAAAAAAAGAGGATTTTGGATATTTACGAAATTGCCACCGCCAGGAAATCAAAAAATCACGTGATTCGTACAGTTCGTACGAATTTTTTATATGTATTTGATCTTTTGTCTAAAAATCAAAGCATTACCAATATACAAATTCATTCCAAAGTTCGGATCTCACACCAAATAAAACCAAGAAAACTTAAAAGACATTTCAAGCTCATAACAAAAAATCACAGCCATGTCCCACTCAAATTAAGACTTGTAACAATCAAAATAGTTTTACTAGTAAGCAAAAATAAAATCAACAAGAAAGTTGAAACCCCAACCTTTCTCCTCTGCATTTCACATGTGTCATGCCTTTACTTAGACCGTCTCCAACGCGCCTGAGCTTCCTCCGCCCGTGCCACGCTGGAACCGTCCTTACCGTTGGAGATCGGCGCCCAAATGTGTCCGAAGATGAGGAGCCCTTGCAGACAGGCGTGAGTTTGCCTCGGTCCAACCAACGGGTGTGGACCCAATAGATATGTTAAGATTTGTGTTTCCTCCATTGCTCTCTCTCTCATCACTTCTTTCACAGTTTTTTCATCGGAAATGAGAAGGTTTTAATCGGAAAGGCGAAAATTTATGGAGACGGTAATCTGGTGGCGCTATTTGGTGGTGACGGTGGAGTTAGATATGGTTGCAGAAAGATAAATGGTGAGATACTGTGATGCAATTTCATTTTTGAGTTTTTCAACATTCAGCCTTTTGACTTTTTTTACCTCTCAGATGAAAATATCTGAAGTGAATATGCACACTTTCATATACTTTTTGTTTTTTATATAATTTAACTTAAAAATAACTATATTAAATCTATTTTAATATTTATATCAAAAATAAAAATAGGTAATGATGTGAAATATGTAAGGATGTTTGTAGGGTTAGAGTAAAATTGGATGATTTTAAGGATTTTTAAGAATATGACGTGGCGGCTGACTTGGCAGTAAGGGCGTCTAAGGGCGGCATAAGCATTGGAGATGGTCTTATATGTACTTGTTACTGAAAGATTGTCCAAGACTTCAACTCAATTATAAATATATTGTCTTTAGTCTACCGTCCAATTTCCATTAATCTTTCTGTCTCCAATTCAGCCCCATTCTTCTTCAACGTGTTTGTGTTGAAATGCACTAGGAGTAGGCCTGTAAACGAACCGAACGTTCATGAACTGTTCGTGAACTGTTCGGCGGGAAGTTCGTTTATGTTCGTTTATTTAAATAAATGAACGAACACGAACACAATTTTTTGTTCGTTTTAAATAAACGAACGAACATGAACACACGTTGTGTTCGTTCATTTATGTTCATGAACGTTCGTTTATGTTCGTTCATTTATGTTCGTTTATTTTTGTTCATTTATTTTTGTTCGTTTATGTTCGTTTAATTAAACTTAACTTTATTTTTATTATTTATTTGCTTTTGTTAAGTAACCTTAATTCATATGTTCTAAAAATTTAACCCTAACCGTAACATTCTAAACATATCACTTATCAACCGCTCTCCACACCTCGCAGCCCACACTTCACAGCCGCTCTCCACCCTAACCTTAACGTTCATTTATGTTCATGAATCACTATTAACTTGTTTTTGTTTGTGTTCGTTTTGTATTGATCATTTGTGTTCGTTTATGTTCATGAACTGTTCGTTTAGGTTTAAATGAACGAACATAAACGAACATGAACACGACTAATGTCTTAATGAACGAACACGAACACAAAAATGTGTTCGATTATGTGTTCATGTTCGTGTTCGTGTTCGGTTAAAGTTAAATGAACAAACACGAACACGCATGTGTTCGTGTTCGTTCGGTTCGTTTACAGGCCTAACTAGGAGTGCACCCTTCAATACCACTTCAAAAAAAAAAACCATGGCAATACAGTGAATCCCACAACATAGTTGTATCACAATCTCAGTTAACTAAAAACCAACTGGATCAGAGTCAGTGGCGGATCTAGACCAGAACAAAAATAAAAAAACAATAATAAATAAAATTAAACACATACCTAATAAATTTCTCTTTTTCGGTTTTTGATAGCTTGAAATCGAGCCTTACATCTGTAACATCCGGCCCCTCTCACCACCAATATTGTCCGCTTTGCCCCGATAGGTTGCCCATCCAAAGCTCACGGATTTGCTTTTGGTTGCCCCAGTGGAGACTTCTCAGGAGGTCACCCATCCTGGTACTGCTCCCATCTGAGCACGCTTAACCGTGGAGTTCTCGTCTCATCCACTACCATTAAGCCCAAAACGCGTTGGTGATTTAAGAGGCTTTGGATTACTTATGAACCAAGGATCTCTCCTGGCCACGGCCGATGTGGGATTTGCCTAGGGTGTCACAATCTTCTCAGAAAATCGGTACTGTTACAATCACCCCCCCCTTAGGGACTCATTCGTCCTCGATAAGGTTTGCCCCACATCCCGAACGACACAGGAGTGGCTCGGATACTATTTGTAACATCCGGCCTCTCTTACCACCAATATTGTCCGCTTTGCCCCGATAGGTTGACCATCCAAAGCTCACGGATTTGCTTTTGGTTGCCCCAGTGGAGACTTCTCAGGAGGTCACCCATCCTGGTACTGCTTCCACCTGAGCACGCTTAACTGTGGAGTTCTCCTCTCATCCACTACCATTAAGCCCAAAACGCGTTGGTGATTTAAGAGGCTTTGGATTACTTATGAACCAAGGATCTCTCCTGGCCACGGCCGATGTGGGATTTGCCTAGGGTGTCATACAAAGGTCCATGTTAATCTTCTCAGAAATCTGTATTGTTACAATCCCCCCCCCCCCCAATCAAAAATCTCTTTCGACTGCACATATTAAAGCATTGTTCAAATACAGATCACCTATTCGATTGCGTAAATTCATCTTGATAAGCTTCATTAAAAAAAATAACAACATAAGCCATATACCCCTTCTTTGTTTGGTGCTATACTCTAACCAATCATATTTATCAAACCATTTTACATTAAAACGTCTCCAGCCACTAGAATAGTTTGTCGATTTAAATTGATGACCTCTTGGTTGAAAAGTCTTTAACAAGCTAAACTCTTCTTATGTCGTCTATTTACTTAGGGTGATAACTATTAATGGGTGGTCTATCAGATAGATCCGAAGGAGGTAATTCAAATTGATTGTATTTGGTATTGAACTTGGACTGATATCATCTTCTTCTTGCATATCCTTAGCAATATTTGAACTAGGACCGATATCATTATTTTCTTACGTATCATTAGCAATATTTGAACTTGAACTGATTTCATCATTTTCTTGGAATTTTCTTTTAAAAAGATTGCTAATAAGAACTTGTTTTGATTGTGGCTTCATCTTCCAAAAACCTCATCAATTGCACATAAACAAGAACCATAAACAATTGCACATAAAGTGATAAACCACCCTAATCAATTGCATATAAAACGTAAAAATCTAAATCAAACACCATCACTATAAACCATAAACAAATCACACCCTAATTAATTACACATAAACTCTTAAAATCTGAAATAAGTTACACATAAACCCGATTTACAAAACAAAACAAAATAGATATTAGAACAAGAATGATAGATATCCATTTTTATAACTTGGGGGAGGCAAACAGTGGTCAGAGAGCAAAGACGCAGGAAAGGTTGGCTCAGGCGGACGCCAATTAGCACTCTCGGCGGTTACATGGAGTTTGTGCTATGTGAGGGGTCGAGTTATTTGTAGGGATGAGGTCGGTACTGGTACTGAAATCGTTAAAGGTACGGTACAAGTATTTAAAGGTGAAATCACTAAAATCCGATACTGAAAACGTCAAAAAGTTGATGCCTAAAATGATTCGGTACCCGGTATCACTCGCTCATCCATAGTTCTCTGTTGTTTCTTTTTTTTTTCCATGCTCCTAATTCTTTTATTTTGTTTTTACGATTAAAAACCTTAACCATGGTCTATAAGCTTGTATCTTTTAATTAAGAAGTTACAAATTGAATGGGTTACCCCTTATGAGCCTTTATCTTTTTTGATGTAGAGCTTATATTAAAAACTTGAGGCTGTATTGGGTTTTTAAAAATACTGAGGGATAATGTTACATCATTTTTAGGGTTGCATAAAATAAATAAAAATTTTGCACTAAGCTGACAAAGTTGACAGGTAGTGGACGCTACCCCCTCACTATACACCACATCCGCCCCTGATCGAAGTACGTAGGTATGTTTGTTGTGTTTACATGTGTTGTAACTTACGCGGGAAAGTTCATGTGTGTCCAGCTTTGGATAACACAATGATCATGAAATACAGAAATAGCTTTCGGTGATATTGTACATAGGTTTTTTTAACAAAAAAGGAGGAATCTTGTTTCATAATTAAAAGCTTTCTAGCCATGAGTTCGAAAGCAAAATTACAACACTTTAGCCACCATTTTAACTCTTCTATTACATTTTTGTATTGTACAAACTACATATATACATACATATATGCTTTTTTTTTTCTTTTTTCCTTAAAGAACTAAATCTGAAAAATAATAATGTCTGGATTATTTTTAATTCTTGTATTAATGTAATTCACTTTTAACCATTCTGCTATTAAACATTTTTTACTTAAAAGATAAAGAACTAGCAATGTTTAACTTTTGCACATTTATCATCAATATACATATATCAATTATCAATGATCAATTATCAATTTACTGATAAGAAAGTTATATGGTTTTGTTTATATCATATTAAGATTCAATAAATTGATAACATATAACATTTACAAAATTGATAAAGACTAATATCCTGATATAACAAAAAAAAACACCAATAATAATATTAATTGGTAACTTTACTTTCCCCCCTCTTATTAAATAATAATATTAAATCATAAATTTTCTGTCTCTTTTGAATCTTCTATCAAATAATAATGCTATATCTTAATTTCTCACATCTATCTTATATATTTAATATTTATTTTCTTAACTATTTCTTTTATTTTTTCTTTTATTTTTTCGCCTTCCAAATAACCATTTGATAATTATTGATCTAACAGAGTCTAATACATACTTTGTAAACAAAATAAAATGTTATGCTAAGTAAATAGTACATCAAAGTTTATTTTTGAAAAAATTACGCCGTTAGTCCCTGTGGTTTCCCTCCAGTTGCAATGTAAGGTACTAAGGTTTTATTGTTTCACTTTGGGGTATTAACCTTTTAATTTTGTTTCAATGTTAGGTATTAGCGACTAACCTAGTTAAAACTTAACTAAGTTTGAGGGGTATTTTGGTCAAATCACCTATATATTTAGTTTTTGAAAAAATTGTAGCTTGGGGGACTCGAACCTGGCCTCTGGCCGGTCCTCATTCATAAAACTTAACACCAAATACCAACTGCTCTGCAAGTCTTTTTGTGATATTAATGATTTCGAAATTTTATTAAACAATGTCTGTGATACTTCATCTTCCCCAAACACTACCTACATCATTCTCCATAAAAACAACCACCCACCCTTCCAGCAGCCCTTCACAGTGGTGCACAGGCGGAGCTCCGGCGACGTCCCTCTCAACAACCACCCACCCTTCTCGTTTCTATAAAAAACAACCACCACTCCTTCACCGCGATATTATTGAGGAAGAGGAACAGATCTGAAATACAGAGAGATGGAAAGAATGGATTGGAGGATCCGGTTGGGGTCTTTGTAATATAAAACGTTGGTATTTGGTGTTAATATAAAACGTTAGTAGTCCGTTAACAGTTGGTGTTGACGCAACCCATGCCCTTTTACCTTGAATTAAAGCTGAAGCCTGTGTACTGAGCATATCATATTGAGACTGCAGATGCCCAAGTTGTCTCTGCAGCTCAGCAGCTGTCGGAATACCATTGCTTTTGTTCCAGTCATCTTATTATAAAAACAAAAATTAAATATGTTTCCACCCATTATTTCAATAAAAAGCTTAAACCTTTGAGCCGATTTCATCTTCTTTATTTATCACTATTAATGTCTCATTTATTAACAGTAGGTAGCCGGAGCCGATTTCCGACGGTTTTAAATAAACATCGTTTTCTTCTCCTATACGCCGGCGACTGAGCAAGGTGGAATCGCGCGTGGCCGGTACGTTTCACGGTGGAGACGGTGAAGTCGTGGTTGGTTAACTGGAACATACGGTTGAGGTGTTCAACGGTATCTCCGGTTTCTTCAGTCAGCCACCGGATCTCCGACGATATCTCGGTTGTGGGATGTCGATGGTTGCAATAGTTGCGTGATTATCAGTGAGAGAACAAAGATGATATAATTAGATAAAACGCAACTATAACCAACTGATCCAATAGATCAGATGGTTGGTGCTACTTTGTGTACAATGAAGGTGCCGGGTTCGACCCTTGGGTCCGACCTGTTTGTTATTATTTTTAATATATATATTAATTGGTTAAAAGAAATATATAGGTGAATGGACCATAATACCCTCAAACTCAGTTAAGTTTTAACTAGGTTAGTCCCTAATACCTGACATTGAAACAAATTAAAAGGTTAATACCCCAAAGTGAAACAATAAAACCTTAGTACCTTACATTGCAACTGAGGGAAACCACAGGGACTAACGGCGTAATTTTTTCTTTATTTTTAAACAAATACCTTGACGTCTGTATGTATTAACCGATTACATTACATTTATTCAATCCGTATGATGCATGGGTTTATTCAACCCGTGCAACACACAGGTTATTAAAGATATAACTTTTTAATTACATAGTGTATATAAAATTATATTTATTCAACTCGTGTAATACATAGAGTTCTAAGTTAATGCGTGTTTATATATAATTTTTTTTTTTATTTGTAGCTATAATTTTTATTTATAAGATAATATAACTGTTAGTAATTCTTATTTTAGCAAAACTTTATCTGTAGTATCATATTACGTAAATATATATTCAATATAAAAAAGTTTTATATATATATATATATATATATATATAACATATTCGTTTATGCTTGAGAGTTGAGCCTACTCCATAAGTAAAGCTTAAGATTGAGCTTATTTTTAGGCTTGAGCTAACGCTCCAACATGCTTAAGCCCGGCTCGAGCTAAGTTCATCCGTAGTGGTGGCGCTTTCACCGGCGTTTTGGCCCCATAGCGACGGGGAACACCCCCCCCCCCGAGCGCTATGTGGGCGTTTTGGGCTCGAGGGTTATGGATATAACGAGCGTTGTGGCTGACAAAAGGGATGTTGGAGTTCATTCTTCTTCCTCTTCCTCTTCCTCTTCCTCTTCTTCTTCTACTTCTTATTATTATTGTGGAGAAGGTGAAGAGGAGATGGTGAATAGGAGGTGGTAGGTGTGATGGCAGAGGTGATGGTGGCGGCGGCTGTAGAACTTCACGGTGGGGATGAAGATGATGATGAGGATGTAGGGAGATAACTTGAGGAGGTGTTAGGTGTGATGGGTTTGGTTATATTGTGGGAGGTGTGATGGTTTAGTGTAATAATAATAATAATAATAATAATAATAATAAAACAATATAAATAATATAAAACAATAAAAAACAATGATTACCCAATCATTTATAAAGCCCCATAACGCCCCTTCCCACTACACCCTCTTTTCCCATAACGCCTCATAACGCTCATTCTATTACTTTATAATATTTTATTCCCTATATCGCTTCATAACGCCCCTCCACTACACATGCCCTAAGATCCCAATTTACTTATGTTCGGCTTGATTTAAGCTTTTATCAAACTGATCTCAGCTCAAAAACGACTTTACCCTTTTACTCCAAAAAAAGGTCATAATGAAAACGATATGTCCATTGGTATGATCATCATTTCATCACAGAATTCAAAAACTAAGATACCCTAGTCATCATAAACTTGAAAGAGTTAAGTGTCATTCAGCAATTACTATGGCCGGGTAAAGCAATCCTGTTGGCCACAAACTTTAATTATACTGTCTGGTAAAGCAAATATTTCATTAAGAAAAAAAAAAAACACTTTCACAATATGCAAGCAATTCTAGATTTATAAATACAAAGACAAAATGTTATAAACACATTTCTGTAAATCCGTGTAATGATATCCGGTTGCAAGATATATGTTTGAAGTGTTTAGCTATCTTGGAAAAATCCCAACTACTCATTCTTCACATCAATAATGACATGCAAGTCCAACTACTTTTACAATAAACATATAATAACTTCCAAAATACCATTTTTAGTATTTGGTAATCCACTTTAAAAACAGGTGGCAAATACTGATGGCGGTTCCATTGTTTGGTGTGTTGCGACTTAAACAATTTTTAACTTTTATATTACCATTACCAACTTTAGTTAAGATAGTTCATTTCCACCCACCCGACATCCTTTTATTATTATTTGAAAGGTACGGAGTAATACATACACACACAAACACAATATATGGGTGTCTTAGTGATATGATATGATATAAAATACTAACACTGATAATCATGTAACATATTTTTTTTAAATAAAAAATATAGCAATATCATACTTAAATTTTAATATAATAAAATGTTCGTTTTGTAGTCTTTGTTTAATGTCAACCAAAAAAAAGTTATGGTCGTTTAACAATCTGGGTACAATTTAAAGTAACCAATACGTTTTAAAGGATTGTAATATATGTTATAAAATTTGTATTGCATAAACTTATGTAAAATATCTTTTCCCCCTAATATGCATTATAATATAGTGTATATATACACACGAACATACAGTAGAAAGGTGCTCACGTTATGCGATGAAGAAGACAACACACAGACATTGGTAAAGCGCTTGAACAGTTAAATTGTGAAACATTATATAGATATGAAGGTTTAAAACAAGTGTATAAAATAAAGTAAATAAAAAGAATATTGGGAATTTAGTTAAACCTGAAATTAAGAAATTAAATGTTTATATAATTAGATTTCTAAAGAGTTTCGTTAATAATTATAATAAATACCAAAAAGTAAAATGGTACTCTCACTAAATTATGGTATTTATAATCACTATCATTCCGTTACGTTTTTTTATTTAATCAGATAATGGCATATGGGGGTATTGCCAAGTGATGGTCGAAACTAGCCTGCTTGCAGGTGCCAGGTTCGATTCTGATGGCCCCCCGGTTTTCTACTACCGTGCATTTACTCCAGAGAGGCTTGCCTCTTGTGGAGGGTGCAACATCTGTCAAGTGGCAGGTGGCGGGAAATTTTCCGGGTGGAAGCCTTAGTGCCCCTTATGCGCAGCCTCGACTCGCTTGTGGACCGGCCACTCTCGCGTCAGCGTGGACCCGGTTAAGACAACATAGTCTGACCATTGTAGAGTGGCTAGGGGACTCCCCTTATGGGGGGTTGCGATGATCTCTGCCGCAACATAGAAAATTCGCCTTCCAAAAAAAAAGATAATGGCATATGTGTAAAATATAATTAAGGCACTAAAATTGAGAAAAGAAAATGTTACCCCTTAAACTATTAAAAACTAGGTGTATTAATATACGCGCGTTACGCGTTTTTTATATTCGTTTAAAAGACGGTATTCAAACATCATCAGACAACAACAAACGTGGAGTAGTAAGTTTGTTAGTTAGTATTTAAAAACTTGGTTACAAACTAACGGGGCTTGGTAGGAATATTGTTGGTTGCAAGAACAGTTTACTGGAACTATGACCTCTTTGTCATGTGGGAAAACATGAGTGGTGTTCGAGACGTTGTTGATTAGCGCGAGCTTGGATGGGTTCACGGACATCAGGACCGCAATTGTGGCAACCGAGTTATATGGTGGTTGAGATTTGAAGATGAAAAAGGAGGTGCAAGAAGTGTTTTGGCCATTGCAAGTGTAGAGTGATTTATTAGTTGTGCATTTAAAAGGTTCATTTGCTGAGTAGTAATGGCGAATACAGAATTTTTTTATACGGGGACACAACAGGAATCGACAAATTATTAATGACCATCATTACATATACACTAATCTAAACAATGATTCTTTTGAACAATTTTTAGAAAAGTAATTATCTAATAATACAAGTTATAATTAAAAATCATTCTTCCATTATGTAGTTTGTTAAAACGACAGAGAAACTATGTATTATTCCATATGCTCAAAGGTTGAAAAGCTTTACAAATATTAAACAAAATTAATAAAATCAAAACATGGATAGAGTAATACTCCTCCGATTAAATGATATAGAAACTTAATAAATGGATAATTTTTTTTAAAAGTAACTCTTCATTCATTATAATTAGACAAAACAAGTTACATTTAGATGATGAGTAAGCGAGCAACAAGCTGCGCCGCTATCCCCTTTTGAATCGCAAAGCCTATCCTGCTAAACACAAACCCTTGGTTCTTAGGGCTCTGCGAGTCACTGTGGACCACCTTCTGCACTCGTTTCAGAAACTGTACTGCCTTAGGGCCAGAGATCCAAATGTGTCGAAAGCAAACAGCAGGAACACATGTTGATTCTCTAAACAGGCTGCTTCGTGCTTAGCGACCTTCTTAGCTTCTGCTTGCAAAACTGTCTGCCCCGGTACAAAGCCGCTGTCTCGCAAGCAAACCTACCAAGGGGGAAACCCATGTCAGGTCAACACAAGCATGTTTACAACCCATTCAAACATAAGAACATCCGCAGGACGCAAGGTAGATCTCCCCTCCCGCAGATCAGTCAGAAAATTGACCGGTGCTTTTTTCTTAGCTGAGACCCCCGCACTTCGAAGCACATCCCATAAAACATTTCTGACTAAATGAAAAGTAAAAAAGCTTTAGTAAATAATATCAGTTGCTTTGTGTCAGTACAATTTGACTTTTGGATTGCATACTATACTGTGGTGATATAGGTATGAGTACCTACAACTCCTATTTAACATAAAACTAGGTGTATCAATATGGCGTGTTGCGCCTAAACAAAAAATGTTACATAAACGCTTGGCGCTTGCGCAATCAAACTTTCATCAAAAGAGCCAACAATATGATGTTATTTCATGATACAATTTAAATGTTACATGTGATATTATATACCTTTCAAAGATATGGGAAAGCTGAGGAATGGTCATTAATGACAAAAGCTTTGTGTAAATTACCAGGATCGTGCCATATGATCATCAATGAATAAAGGTTTAGCTTTAGATTTTGTTATATCATCCATAGATGTTTTCTATTATCTGCATTTTTTTTAAATAAACTTTCAATAATTGTATATAAACAGGTTCTTTATAATGTATAGGATCCAGCTCATAAGCACAAGGATATTTAGAGAACTTACCGCAAAACATGAACAACTTCCTAGGCCTTTTCACACCTCTGAAGCTTCAGTCTTTTCAAATGTGACAATCTTCAAGATGTTGTGGTCCGTGACATACTATTGCATTATGAAGAAAAAGTCAATAAATGTTACGATATTCATTTTTATCATATGTACAGGTGAATTCCATACGTGGTTGCTTTAAAACATAAAAAGCGAGCATGTGATGCGTTACTAAATCCTTCATGTTGAGTTCATTGTGTTATGTATAATATGAGGTGACCATTGGTAAGGAGCCATCTTCTTTGAAAGAAGTAGTGGCTTTTCACCTACTGTACAAAGAAACCCATTAACTTGTAAAGTGCCATTTTTTTTAAAAAGTTCACAATTTGAGCCTTAATAGGCATATGCGTCAAATAGTCTATAATCTTGTTGGAAGTGTTAACATTCCAGAATACTTTTTACATTCCAAATATGTATTCTTTTTGTTCCGACTGTTTCACATGCTCAAACAGATGAACCACTGTCGGCTACCTCTATGAAGTTTCTTTCTACTTTTGAGAAGCTTGAAGACTACACTGTCTGAATGTGGGAAAAACATTTGACTAATCTGGAAAACATTGCTTAAGAATTTGTAGATATTATACTATGAGAAACAACATGTGCTAAACCCAAAGCGTAAACCCAAATCACCAATTAATCGATTCAACACACACACCAAACTCAGTTAGAGCGATCACAATGCAATACAAAGCAAACACAATATGCAACTGAAAATTCCCCAATTCAAATGATGAGTAAGAACCTTACCTAGAAAGCAGACAAGAGGATGACGTAACCGTAATTGCCGGGTATGACCAAAGTGACGACAGAAGCTCTAACCGCCAACAATAGATAAAACAATGACCACCATGATGTTCATCAGCTAGATTAGCATGGCGGTTGGTGACGACCATCATCGCAACAGCTTCTTTTTCCGTCCGATAACCACCACCATCGCCGTTTGCGAAAGAGAGGGGCTAATACAAAGATGGAAGAGGAAACGTGTGTTGTCGGTTTCGACGGTGATTGTGGCAGCGATTGTAGTGGTGTCCTCGATGGGTCAGGGGATGCGATGGAAGAGTCTGGTGGTGTATGTTAGGCTTTGAAATGAAGAAATGGGTAGCAGAAACAAAGGGTATACAAAACACCCTGAAAAAGACTGAAAGTTACGAAAACGCCAAAGTACTATTCATTTATCTCCTCTATAAATATATAGTTAATAATAAGATTTATAAATTTTTGTTGCTACCATTCTTGACCTGCAATTTCATACCACAATCGGCGATCACTTCATCCACCACAAAAGTTCTCGTATGTTTCATCTTCTTCTTCTTTTTTTTTCCTTTTCCTTTTCTCAGTTCTACTAAATCACAGATAGTTTAAAGAATTAACTACTAAAATGATGTTGGCTCATAAATCTATAAACAAAAGTTCCGATCGCCGGAATACTCGCCTAAGATTGGACGGTGGGCACCTGCCCACCCTACCACAGCCGTGCATCCGCCACTGCTGAGTAGTGTTGTTGGGATTTGATGCATGAAGATTGGAAACAGATGAACATGAAGAAATTGAACATAAGACAAATATAATAAAAAAACGCAATGCAAGACTCGAACCCGGCACATCTAATAAGAGAGAAAACCACCCTAACCAATTGGACTGGAAATGTTTTTGTTATCTCATTCAGACTTAATAATATAAATACAATTATAAAATGGCTTAGAATCAAATTACTATTCAAAGGCATTGGTTTACTAATATAGTATATATATATATATATATATATATATATAATATAATTAATGTAAAAAAAATGCTTATTGACCTCCTTAAATATATTATAATATAGTATAGATCACTTAAACATACAAATGAGCAAAAAAAGTGGTTTGTCTGGTGGTATAGGCTTTGCGTATCTACGCGGACGCAGGTTCGAATATGCAGCCTCTGTCGGTTTTGAAGCATATTGTAGATTTTTTCTTTTCTTATGCTATAACTCAAACTAGTATTAACCCCCACGTTCCAAGGGGGGCGTAAAACCATGCCAGATAGCACAAATGACACACTACCGAAATAACTTGTATTAAAAAGGAAAAGACATTGAAAAAATATAAAACCTAACGAGAAGTAGACATAAGACGTTGAACCACGCAAGCGAAATGTAAAGTATAAAAAAATAACTAAGTCAATCTAGGACCAGCGTGTTGCGATGTGCATTGAATGGGAAAAAACATGGCGTAAAAACGTGGAACCACACACACACGTTATAGCGTGTTAACTCGCTGAATTTAGACCAAAACTTAAAACGAAATATTAGTAAAAGATGAAAAGTATAGGGACTAATGTTGAACAAAAAAGGTTTTAATGTTAACTTGTAAAAGATGTAAATTATTGTGCTAAAAGTAAAAAAAATAAAGTATAAACAAAAGCGTGTACAATCCACTAAAACCCATTGTACAAACAACGATATATACCTAAGCTAAAACACACAATGTATTGGGTGAGTATTGAAATAAGATAGTGTGTCAAGAAGAATATGACTACTATTGTACACGCTTCCGTAAAAAACAACACGAATTAAAGAGAAAAAAATACTCGACTATATAAATGATATAGTTTTATTACAAAATTAAGTGTATATAAAAGCTATTTACGGATACAGATATTAATTTGATGATATATATTTCACACTTTATAGTGTTGATGTAAATGTCTGTGAAATTGATACGTAAGGAGATGCTATAGTTTGAAAGCTACACTCTATTATATGAACGGGTGGTAACAAGTGAAGCCATGTACGTGGTGACTATCTATATATATATTTATGCCATACAGCTGTGACTTCATGTAAGTGAAAACTTTGCGGTCATGATGATATTCGATGGGATTAAAAATAATAAACTATTTGAAACTTTTTTGATGTGAAGGTTCGTGATTAATTTGTTATTGTCTTGAAGACTAGTTTGTATGGTTACGTGATACGTAGGGTCAGGTACTGAATGTGAAATGCAACCAAAAATCTGGATTGTATTGTTACGTGGCCACTCATGATCGTATTGAGCTGTGACACCTTGACATATAAAAGATCTTGCTAATTCGGTCTTCATGACATATCAAAGTCTTATTTGTATGTTTTTTCTATTATGCTTGCGCGCTAACACATAAAAAAAACTATTAGACTAGTCTGTAGGGCTGTAAACGAACTGAACTTTTAGCGAACAGTTTATGAACCGTTTGGCTGGTAGTTCATTTGTGTGCGTTTATTTAATTAAACGAACGAACATGAACAGAGGCTGCACTCGTTCGTTGATATTCGTGAATGTTCGATAACGTGTTCATTTATGTTAATAGTTTATTAGGGTTTTTAATTTTTAATTTTTTTATATTCTTATATATTTTTATTTATTTTATCCAAATAAGTAAATAAATAATATATGTGAGGTAAATATATGACTGTATGACACGTTTAAATCTACCTTTAGTATACAAGTTCATTATATTTCCACCCCAATGATGATGCCCTTCACCTTCGACGCCCTCTGCCATGCACCTCCGACGCCCTCCTCCATCCACCTCTAATGCAAACTTTATTAGGTTATATTTGGGTGGATCTAACTAATGTCTTAATGTGTATGAATTCGATCTTATTCAAAGTTAATATATGCCCGTTTGTGTTTGTTAATGTTCGTTTATGTCCATGTGCGTTCATGAACAAAATTAACAAACGAACACAAACGAAAAAGAACATGAACACAAGTGTTTTCTTAACAAGCGAACACGAACAAAGCCCTGTTCGCGTTCGTTCGGTTTGTTTGCAACCCTACTAATCGGTGGTCATGAGGTGAAGGGTGCATGGGACAACATGTGTCAGTCACATTAGTAAAAGGAGATTTCCACTCCAAGCCCCAGAAAACATTGGGATGGTGGTCGCGTAGGTAAGGCTCATTTTTGTAACCCACACTCACCCACTTCATCACCTCATCTTCTCAAACGGATCCGCAACACTCCAAACCACTTCATCACCTCAAGACCCACCACCCACCCACTCCACAACGGATCTGCAACACTTCATCTTCATGACCCACCACCACCCACTCCAAAACGGATATACAACACCTCATATTGCAGGAAGTTGCAGGTATAGCCGGAGCGGTGGTGATGGCGTTTTTAGAGCCGAAAGTTGAAGGTTGGGCGGTGGTGATTTTTAGAGATAGATGTGAAATGATCGAGAGTATGACCAGCAAATCTATGGAAGCCATGTCACCTCATCCCCTTGCTCCACGTCCATGAGAAATAACACCCGTTGAGCCCCACGACATTGTCACGCTATTGCATGGGATGGTGTGAGTGGCGTGAAGGGGCTTTTCTAAAGGAATAGTTTATTATAGCTAGGTATATAAACATCTTGATGCATAACAGGTAACAGAAATAATATAAAGGGACTATGATCAAATAAAAATTGATTTTGTCTACGTAGGGTAAGAGCATTAGCATCAAGTCCACCATATTATGTGAGTGGGTTTTCATATTTTAAAATGTAGTTTGAAGGGTTGTGAGCAGAGGAGTAAGAAAAAATTACTGTTCATCTGTGTATTTGAGGGGACACTGTTTCATCCTATTTATATTTTAATGCTTTTTAAAATGTTTGTGAGTAGAAGAGAGTGAAAATATAATCATAAAAGCATAAATAAGTATTATTTATTTAAAGAGCAAAGAGAAAATTTAATTATATTTAATGTAATTTGATGGATAAAAATAGTGAACATGATGTAAATGCTCTAAGAAGTCATCATCACCTTTTATTTTTCAAATAAATGACTAAGATAAAAATATGGGTGTAAGGGTATTTTTGAAATAACCTATTTGTTGAATTTCCTCGTGACATGCTAGACACATGGATATCCCCGTACCTTTTTTAAACTGTCATAACTTTTTCACCTGACCATATTTAAAAAAAATGCACCATAAATCCGTGCATGTTTTTATCTTTGATTTGAGTATCATAATGCTATATAAAAATACCAACTAAAAAAGCTTAATAAAAATACCAACTAAAAAAGCCTTAAATTTAAAGCCTCCACTACACCCTATTTCATTTTAAGGCTTCATGCTGAAAATACCAACTAAAAAAGCTTAATAAAAATACCAACTAAAAAAGCCTTAAATTCAAAGCCTCCACTACACCTTATTTCATTTTAAGGCTTCATGCTGACTCATGTGTCACGTGAAGAAGAGGGCCTTTAAATAATATAAAGTAGGTAAGTGATTATGTGAATGTAGAAAGTTGGTTATATTATAATGAGGTGGTAGGATTGCAATTACCATCCAAGGATTGCAACTTGTTACTCCCGCATTTTAAGTATTTGGATCACGCATTATTTGCTTTTTAGGAGGATAATATACGTAAGACATGGAAATAATTGTTTCTTTTTACCAAAATCAACCAAATCTTAGACCTATTTCGGAGAACATGATCAGGTTTAGGGCTGTTCAAATCGCCCGCTGTTTGTGGATCGCTCGTTGCTCGCTTGAAAAATGCTCGTTCGATTTTTTGCTTGGTTGTAAGTGAGCCGATCAGAAGACGACGCGTGGCAGGGTTAGTCCAACAACCCTGACCACCAATAATGACATGACTGCCACCATGCTTCCACCACGTCATAGTACTGTGCACCCCACCTCGACCTTCAACTGGTAAGGCGTCACATCAGACGCCCCCCACAGGTCAAACCATGTTGCTGTCACAAAAGTATCTGCTTGCAGCCAATCATGTCGCGCCACGTGGATCTATAACAAGTCGGTACCTCTTTCTCTCACATCAGTATGTATTACCACGTGCCCTTATATTAACCTATTGGCCGAGGGAGGCAAGCTCTTAACCCGGCCCAAGCCTATCGTTTTGGTTAAGGGTTAGTGATGCTTTGCCCGACCATGCATGTTCAATAAAAAGGAGGCCACCCCTCCATGCATAGACATGTTATGTTGCACTTAGACATGTTATGTTGCACTTAGCAAGCCAACACCATATTTGTGTCTGTACGTTGTAGTCACTTGGAATACCTAGCGATCGCCTCGATCCCTCCGTACGGCCCTCTTGTTCTTTTCTTATAGGTTCGGTTTGAGTCCCGAGTGTGTGCAGATGATTATAACGTGCAGCAACCATGAGTTTAACACCATAATCATCTCCTTTGAGGTAATTATAAGGGTGGACGGGGTGGTTCATGATGGCCACCTCATGATGGCTGTGATAACATCATACACCGCCCTCCTATTGTGTGATGCCCGTGATAACATCATTGTGTGATGGCCATCACACTCCAAAAGCTGACCGGCTATCCCATCTCTCCCCCCCCCCCTTCTCTCTCTTTATATGGGTTTTTATATGAGTGGATGAGTGACACAATATTATTGGGTGTGATGAAATGTGAACACCACCTCATGCAATTAGTAATTATTGCGATGAAGTGTGGTGAAAATGAGGTGACACAATATTATTAGGTGTGATTGTGTGATAATATGATACCATCACCAACCACTCTATCTACCCTAACTCGTTGTTTTTTCAGTTAGTTTACAGAATAAAATGAGATAATTGAAAGACACCAAATAGGAAGTATTTTGCGTATTTGATCAAACTAACTGAATTGTTGAGACTTATTTAGTGGCAGATTGATTTACAATCAAATCAAAGTTAGTAATAGTTATAGGCTAAAAGATGATATCCGTCATTGGTTGATTTTTATTTATTATATTTTAGTTCAATTAATTAATCTTTAACCCTAAATAACCTTTATATATTTCATTTCGTATATTGATAACAAGTTTAAATACTCTTATTTAAAAAAAAAAAAAAAAAAAGAAAGCAAGGATCTCATTTAACAAGCCTCAACATTCAACCAATTCAGGAAGATCGAGGATTGTTTTTTTTTTTGGTAAGCTTTGTATTTAGAGTTCTATACGAGGGTGTGATCAATTGATCATGTTTAGTGATCGGGCTAATTGAGATATGCTTAAAATGTATTATTCTTGGTCACTCATGTTTAATTGGAATGCATGTGTGGTTATGTGTAAAGTTGTGTGTCAAGAGGGCATGCACTTCTCGACAATCTTTTGAACTATCCCAACAATTAAGAAAACATGTAACCATGGGTGCTTACACTTCTCGACACCTCTTTGATTCAGAATGCACTGAGGCCCCTCTATCTCCTAATAAGTTCAAGGCAATATAAACCAATCAACCCCAATAACACGCATAACGAAATAGATGTCTAGTAACGCTAGTAACATGAGTACATGACATTAAGCTCTAATATTTTATATTATTAAATAATAAAAGTGATTAGAAGATCTCTCACATATGGGCTAAGAAAGCTTAGAGACCAAGTCAATATAATATGAATAGGAAAGTAAATAAGTAAAAGATCTCCAAATAAACTCTAATACCTATCTCACCTAATATCAACTAAGTCGATGATGCTTGGAAAATAGATAAAGCATTCGAAAGGCAACTTGTTCATAATTATAGTTTGCTGGAGGGTCTAATTTCCAACTGTATTTTTAAAAAGGTGATGCTAAATTATTAGCAAATTAAGGGTCACGACCTTATCACGTGCAACACACTTAAGAGTAATTAAGAACCAGGATGGAGTGTGTATGTGAATGCGCCTATACAGAGAGTTCAAAGTCTATGAATCCAAAGTCAAACAATCTTACGTGGAATTTAATAAACGTAAACTCATTTGTCAACTATACATCTACACGTACTCTATATATACCTTCCAAACACCCACACAATATGTGTCATATCTTTCTCTAAATCACTTCAACACACACAAACAACCATTTTTACCAAAATCTAACTCCAATCATTCTCCTCATTGTTTTCATTTTTTCCTACATAAGTTAAGATTCGTTTCTAATTTCTAACACGAATACCAAAATGTTGTCTACAAAGGTCACCGATTGTAACGCTCACGGGCAGGATTCTTCGTACTTCCTTGGCTGGGAAGAGTACGAGAAGAATCCCTATGATGATCTCGACAATCCCAATGGTATAGTCCAAATGGGTCTCGCTGAAAACCAGTTATCGTTCGATATTCTCCAGTCGTGGCTCGATAATAACCCCGATGCAACCGCCTTCAAGAAAAATGGCCAATCTGTCTTTAAAGAGCTTGCTCTCTTTCAAGATTACCACGGCCTGCCTGCCTTCAAAAATGTAAGCATTATTTAAAATATTCATTTCCTTTTACATAAAATAAGTTTAAAAAGTTTTGAAAACCCACCCCTACCTACCAATTTGTCTCAAATATCTTATAATAAGGAGTTAATTAATAATCACACTCCTCACATTTTATCTTTCCCTGTATATATAAATATGTATACACAGAGATATTATGTGAGGAGTGTGTTAATATTAACTTGGGGTGTCCCATTAAAATCATTGTATTTTTAACCCAAAAATTAAATATATAATCGTTTTGGTTTGGTTTGGTTCGGTTTGGTTTTTACAGGCACTAGCCAAATTCATGTCGGAAATTCGAGGAAACACCGTTACTTTCGATCCAAACAACCTTGTACTCACCGCTGGCGCAACCTCCGCTAACGAAACTTTAATGTTTTGCATCGCGAACCCCGGTGACGCTGTCCTTGTTCCTACGCCATATTATCCAGGGTATGTTCACATTCATATATAATATTTTGTACGTTCTTTAATTTAATTAAACTTCAAGTAACGTGACACTAGCCACTTATTATTCTAATCCGGTTTCCTACGTTAAACAAACAGTTTCGACCGAGATCTCAGGTGGCGAACCGGAGCCGAAATCGTCCCAATCCACTGCTCGAGCTCGAACAGCTTCAGAATTACCAAATCCGCCCTTGAAGAGGCTTACCAACAAGCACAAAAAAACGACCTCAAAGTTAAGGGTATTTTAGTCACAAACCCTTCCAATCCATTAGGCACGTCATTAAACGTGCATGAGCTTGATATACTCGTCAACTTCATCTCAACCAAGAACATTCACCTCATTAGCGACGAAATTTACTCTGGCACTGTTTTCAGCTCACCGAATTTCACTAGCATCATAGAGGTTTTAAAGAACCGAAACCTCATTAACACTGAGGTGTCCAAACGAGTTCATATTATTTGTAGCCTGTCGAAGGACCTCGGCCTACCCGGTTTTCGTATCGGAGCAATTTACTCCGAAAATGAAGAGGTTATATCCGCGGCAACAAAAATGTCGAGTTTCGGGTTAATCTCGTCGCAAACTCAGTATTTACTGTCGGAAATGTTATCAGACAAGAAGTTTACTAAGTCATATTTGTCGGAGAATCGTCGGAGATTGAAGAACAGGCAGGAAACCCTAATCAAAGGGCTTCAAAAGGCTGGAATCCGGTGCCTGAAAGGCAACGCGGGTTTATTTTGTTGGGTGGATATGAGGCATCTTCTAAGTGCTAAAACATTTCAAGCGGAAATGGAGCTTTGGAAAAAGATTGTTTATGATGTTCGGTTGAACATCTCACCCGGTTCATCTTGTCATTGCAGTGAACCGGGTTGGTTTAGGGTTTGCTTTGCCAATATGGCAGAGAAAACCCTAGTGTTTGCCATGCAACGTGTCAAGTCATTTGTGGAATCGATGTCGAAGAAAAATAATAATCCGTCTCGACAAGAACAGATTCGGCTTAGTCATGCGAGGAGAACAAAGTCGTTACCCAAATGGGTTTTTTTCGCTTTCGACCAACAAAATCGAAGTTTAGCTGATTTTTCGATCATATTGCAATATTAATCATACCCAGTAAATTCTACAGATATTAAAGCTATTGGTAGGGTCTGAGATTGATCAGATTATTACCTTCAATTTTATTATTTATTTATTTTGTATTGATTAATTAATTATTGTTTTTTTTTTTTTGGGATTATATATGGTGTATAGAAATTTGCACTCGACCCTATGGATTAGGAGTGGCATATGCTTCTTTATTTACTTTGTAAACCCATTGAGTAGTTTTGATGTAACCTTTTGAATTGTTTTAAAGATATGATTATATTATGGTGTATTCGATCGAGTATTTAATATCACATGTGTTAACTAACTAAGCACTTTGGTTACCAACACGAACTAACTATGGTTACCTGCTACTACAAGTGTCCATATTATAATTCTGACGATCTTTATTGGAATTTGTTGAAATATTCTTATAATCTTATTATATTATAGCTAGTATGTTGTTAATCGCTAAAGTGTATAGCTAAATTTATCGGTAATGTCTTTCCATGGTTTAATTCTAAGAATATCAAATATTTTTTTTCAAGAAAATATATATATTCTATTTCATAAAGATTAGCAAAATAACTTTCTGTGTAGATATGTGGGGGTGGCTGGTTTATTTTCTCCATGAAATCGATTACTCTTATCTTTTTAAATTATTTTACAAGTAGCTAGGTGTCGTTTCTAACCTCCTTAACCCTCTCACACTTAGTCACTTACAAATTAGTGCCACATTATTTATCTATTCGTCCCTAAATCATGAAAATGCTCATCTTTCACATCCCTAAATCATTGGCTTTCACATCCCTAAATCATATGTTAACAAAAAGGATATAATACATTTAAGTAACGTTGGCTAATAGGAATAAAAAAAGTCGATGTTGTGGTTTGAATAGTGTAGAGTTACCACGAATCAACACCCCGGTCACATGGTATGGGGTGAGGTTAACTAGCAGTACCCCATGTCATCTCAACCATACCGTTTGCATACCGCAATCACACCCATCACCCTTCTTAGCCCACAAGCATACTCAAGAAGAATTGATAGAAAGTTAACTTTACTAAACATACAAAAGTTTACATGACGCGTGAATTTGAGAACATTTCGTTATTGCATTATATTTATTTAAATATACATAATAATTATGCACCAATTTCAGTCATGGGGTGGCCACAGACTATGTGCATGGTGATGTCCGCACAACGGAAATTGTGTTAGTGGCAGCAACGGTGGTAGCGTCGATAATGACGACGGAAATGATAAGAGGCAATTGTGGGGGTTGGTGGCAATGGAGGTGATGACCATGGTCGTGTCGTGTTAATGGTGATAAACTAAAAATATTTCAACTCCTTTGGTCAAATTCATTTATTATTTGAAAGCGATATGGAATTTGTAAGTGAAAATTTTCAATTTATTTGGTTAAATTCATTTATTATTTGAAAGCGATATTTGAATCAATTGCTTACAATTGGCAAAACCATTATATTTAAGGTGTTGCTCTCTTTGAGGTTAAGGGTTCAAAACCCGCTAAATACGAATTTTGTATAATTAAGCCGTTCCAAAAAAATGAGAGAAAAACTATTTATGACTACTTTTATTTTACAAGCAAATGTCATCTCTTAAATTCATATTCCGATATGGGTGTTGCTAAATGCACTCCCTTTTCTCTTAATTTTACTAGTTGCACTCCCCCCTTAAACTTTCTAATAAAAAAAATCAAACCTTTTATTTTCTATTTTTTTTTAATTGTATCTACTTTAAGTTTTTAAAATTATAACTTAATTATAACTGCCCACATACACTTAAAAAACTCAAGTTACTGTTAATACAGTAATTTTAAAATTCAAAAAAAAAAGTGTCGTAATCTCAAATTACCTGAGAATCAAATTATCTTCACGTTTATTTGCGTAAACAAATAACTGGAAGTATGGCCTATCAAAGACAAATTCAAATACTAGGAAAATTTACTGAAATAAATTAGAAAACGTAGGGAAAATAAATATAACCGTTCTTAGATAACACTATATTTTTTAAACATTTTAAAAAAATAATTAATTTATATAACCAAGTCTATCCCAAATTTTTAAACATTTCAAAAAAAAATTATTAAAATTATAAAACCAAGTTTTATTCTATAAGGGTAAATTTTGACAAGTTCAAAACTAATATTTTTGGAAAGGGAGTGTGAAAAGTAAAAAGAGGGGTGCATTTAGCCTACCCCATTGATCTTGGCAATAGATCTTGGTTTTCTATTTTATCATAATCTTTACACTATATTTGTTTAGGGAATAAAATCAAATCAGATAAATTAAATTAACATTATTAATAAGGTGGAGTAAACATAGGAATCATAGATCTCCGATTGGGCAACGGCTTACTTTACCATAATTAGTATGAGTACATATCAAGATAGCCGCGGCACCATCCACGGCGGTGATAATCAGACTGCCGACGCCGGCCACCGCATTTCTTATTAAAATACTTTCTACAAACCGACCATTTTTTGTTATTTTTTAAGACAAGGAGGCATGAGGCAGTGGGCGTGTCAATTGTTTCAGATTTTCAAACCTAAACCAAGTATAATAATTAAACCAAACCACTTTCTTTTTTAAATATATTTTACTGTTGTCAAATTAAAAATATACATGTGTTGCTACTCGAAGACATCAAAATCTTTTCACATGTTCTAGTCTTCCAATGTTCCATCATCTGAGGGGTCAATCAATACAAACCAAACTAAACTCCTAGTGACCAGGAAGGTTCGATGGGTTTTTTTTTAATGTTACTTTTATGATAATTATACTCCGTAATAGTTTTTACATGACTATTTTAAACCAAAATAAATAAGTAAATGTATATACATAAACATTAAATCTTGAGTCAGATATTCATAAAAAGTTTGTAATTTTTTTTTTTTGTATAAACCCTTTTAATTCATTCATAAACGCATAATCACGACCAATTACATCAAGATAGCGGGCAGGCGGGCAACAAGCTGCGCCGCCACCCCTTTCTGGATGGCAAATCCTAACCTACTAAAAACGAACCCATGTCCCCCCGGAGTTGAGACACTGCTATGAATAACACGTTGGACTCTAGTCAGGAAACGGATGGCTTCCGGCGCCAACGAGCCAAAGGTATCAAATGCCAGGGGAACAAATACGTGTTGGTTCTCCTCGCAGGCTTTAGCATGCTTCTCAACTTTCTTCGCCTCTGCTTTCCGCACAGCTTGCCCTGCTAAAAAACCACTATCTCTCAAACCAACCAGAGTAGATACACCTGTTAGGTCGACGCAAGCGTGTTTCCCCCCGGCCCACCCAAAGACAAGCAGGTCTGCTGGACGTAGGGTGGATCTCCCGTCAGCGGGGTCCGAGAGGAAATTCACGGGAGCCTCCCTCTTGGCTGAGATCCCAGCCCTTCTTAAAATGTCCCAAAGAACGTCCCGGACCCAGTCATGCCTATATTTGAAACCAAGCAACTCCTTACAATGAACCGCGTGTTCCCCGTATTCGTCCAAGCATGCCTTACGGCAAATCGGACAGACTTCATCTTCATGGTACATGGGGATCATCAAACGATATTTAAGAATTGCCCTGTATTCAACCCTAGACATGGTTTGGCCCAAACCTTCGATTGGGATAACATTCAGGAAATCTTGGGCATGGGGGCTTTGCAAACATTCAATAACTGCCTTTTGGCGGGGGGACAGATCAAAAGTTTCACCCAGGTTCTGTGCGATTTTGCCAAAGAAGGCATTCGCCAAAGTTTTCTGAGGCTTTGGGAGGGGGGCGGTGTCCTTATTGTAAATTAAATGATCATTCCCACACGATCCTTACAAATGAGAGAAATCAAAACAAAAGTAATCGGATTCTCTATTAGATGTTTCAGTTATATACGATTTTCTAAACTAGAAAGATATTGTATATGATGCAACACTACCACCATAACAAGTCTCTTTGATAGTTCCGTCTCCTATCTTGAAGCTTGTCACGTAGACAATTTATTTTAGTAACATTTACTCATTTGGTATCACAAATTTAGGATATCTTAACACGACAAAGAAATTAACAAATGAGAAAAAGAAACACAAGATTCAACCATTTGTATTGGCATTAAACTTGTTATAAAAAGAAAAGTTTTGGTATTTCATAATGTTATCCCAAATTTTATTATAGATGAGTGAATTTCATAACATTTATATGGGATCATTATCTTGAGAACGCTAAATATCGTCAGAACCGAGAAAACAAATAAACAAATTAATCAAAATCAGTTTTTAATACAAAACCCAAGGCATTATAGCCTAATGGTATCTTGGTGGTGAGATAAGACTTAGTGGCCATATGGTCCTGGGTTCGAATCTCACAAAGGGGGGTTTTCTCATAATTATGAGTTTCCTCCTGAATTGGTGACTTGCTGGTGGAATATGATCGCGTGGCAACACTGGTGGCACGATGATACTCCAGTGTTCCGTGAGTGATTTCAATTTGTTGGCCGTTCAAAAAAAAAAAGTTTTTAATACAAACCTTATTATAATTAAAATACAACATTAATAAATAAGTTTTTTTTTTTCAAATAATTTATCTTTTCTTGCAAAAACACTCTAAAATCAATTTTTTACACATGTGTAAATGAAACAGTTTACACATGTATAAGGTAAACCAGACTGCTGTAGTTAACTAGTTATTTTTTGTTTTACTAAGGAATTGGTAAATATGATAATTTTTAGTGTCATGAAAGAATAATCACAGTTTATAAATTAAGAAGGACATATATGATTTTTGTTATAATTTTTTTAGGAGGATATTTATTAATTTACGCTTTAATTCGCTCATTTTAAGTTAGTAGTTAAATTTTTCTTCATCCCCTACAAAATTATAATTCTTTTATTTAATCATATCATAACTTTTAAACTATTATGTTTTAAAAACATTCGAAAATACCGTGATTACCTGTTTATTTTTATCGACGTTTTGATGTTTGTCTTATTCAATATTGACGTGTGGATTGAAATATACAAGCAAATAATGCCTTAGTGTGCCTTAGTATACGGATATTAAACACTAATATTAATTGAACTTATTTTACCAAATGCTAAATCTGTTAGTTACTAAACATGCGTAGCGCTTATGACGTATATCCACCACGATCATGCCACAACAAATATTATTCGAATAATAAATGAGTATCACAAGGCAAAGTGTCGCTCTCGCCGCATCTCATGGGTTTCTACTAGTTTAAATAAATACATAAATGATGTGAAAAGGGCGAGAAGAGCATGAGAGGTGTGACATGGGCATCACATGCAAGGGAACACAAACACATGCCCATAGTTTAAAATGTGTCAATGGGCTCCGTCAACATCAACTCGTTCATATGCATATAATTATCGATCATTCTGTTTCCTTCAAAAGACTCATCTTTGTTGGCAAATTAAAATTTTCAAATGCACCCACGATTGTTTTGCTTTGTTAGATTTAACTTTCAGATTACTATAAGAAATGTATTTTTAAGTATCTTATATAAAACCTTAGGGGAAAGAACATACGTGAAAGTTGAAACATCAAGCATTTCAATGCTTTTAAACTCGATCCCTTTTATTTATCCAAATCATTGTGATTCAAACAACTTTTGAATCTTTTAAGTCCTTACTGAAATAAGGATTCGAAATCTTTGTAACCCTTGTCTAATTCTCAAGAATCAACCCGAAAACACTATGTACGCGAAAAAATCAAAGAGATCATACAAAGTGTCTTGAACACGTTATTTTATCAAATAACGGTTAAGACCAAGTTAAGACCAAGTCGACGAGAAAATTTTAGATAATAGTAAGTTAAAATGGTTGAAACGCAAAAAAGGATTGCGACGTAAATGCTCGCATTTTGGTTTAAATCTAGTTACACTAATATTTTAAACTCAGATTGCTTTTATATATTTCATTATTAAAAAAAGTTATACCGTAAAATTTTAAAATATATCACCTTTAATTAGAGTAAAAATACTATTTTTATTTAAATATCAAATGTTGATGCACTGTTGATCATAGTGGCGCGTCTAAACTTGTTTTGCAACACCAAGTTTAATTCGTGTAATTATAACCGTTTTCTAAATCAAGTACATGAGCGCCTATCTTTAAAGCAGTGCACCCAAACTGGTTTAAGTCTAACATGAACACTCAACAAACCATGCAAAGAAAGCAATCACTATTTACAATATATACATGTAGTTCTTAACTATAGTGACTGCAAAGGTGACGGCCTGACGGGTAAGGGTCAATACTCACCTGAACCAACCAACTAGGCTTTCCAAGGCTTATTCCAATTGTGGGGGCACTGTAAGTCTGTAATTCTTATTTTGTAGCCCTAGAAAAATTGTGTTTAATTGTTACTTTGCCAGTAACTTGCGGCAAACCAACAAACAGTAAAATCCCTTGAATATTTAAACACAGAACAAGATACAAACAATCAAAAGCACATTACATCTGTAAATTCCAACTGGCCAAGCCAAAAGTTCGTAAATCAGTTGCACTTAAAAAACTTCAAACCAAAGAATGTCATCAATCACACACAAAATATAGTTTTACCAGCAGGCGGGACCAGTGACCATCTGACCGTATCTAAACTCCAAATATAAGCCAGCATTAACAACCCATTTACAACTCCCAACCAAAAACCTTAAGCTGATATACACGCTTAAGTGGTTAACAAGACCGACTATTCGGGAAAGAAATCAACACCGAAAAACAAGGTTAAGAGAAACCCTCCTCTAAACCCTACAGGTATATGTGTCTACCTTAGAATACCATCAAACTTCTTAGAAGAACACCAACTACTAAAGAAGAGAAAACGTTAGCACCTAAAGACCCTAAAATATATATATGTTATATATATATATGCATCACACATCACACACCTTCACCCTTCAACTTGACCCTTTAGCTTTTGGTTCTCCAACTTATCTTAATGTTCGAGTTCGTGTTTGTCCTATTCGAGAAACAATATATCGCAAGTTAGAAAGCAGAAATACAGACGGTGATTTTCAGCTTTTTTTTGTCTTTTAAATAATATCAATATATGGTTACCTGAGTCTTTTCAGTAGTAACAGACGTTACTTCTCGAACTGTTATAACCTTGTCTATGTATACAGTTGTCTCCTTGGTACCACCTACTACATTCGCTCCATTTTCATTCTCCACGCTGTTTAATAATGAAGATAAACCACTGCACACAGATAAAGAAAACATATTCACTCCAAAACCACAATAAAGTGATAAACTATTTACATAAACAAGAAAATTGATTTACTGTACCGGGGGGCGATAGTTTCATCAGATTGGTTTGCGTCCTTTTGCTGCTTTCTCTTCTTGTTGCTATGTGTTTGTTCCAACAAGCTACTAGCACATCTTTTAAGCCAGCGAAAAGGGGTAGAGAGAGGAGGGGACCCGCCGTTACTTGTTTCCTTTTTATCAGACACATCCATTTGATCATGACCCAGATTCAACCTATCAGCCCGATTCTTCACAACATATCTTTTTGAGTGATTTGGATCGCGCTCTTCAATCTCAGTTGCAGCAATACGATAAGGCACAACTTTCACATCTTCTAATTTCTTTAACTCCTCAATCTGACTAGTAATTTCTTCTCTGTCACCGTGCAAAAGTTGCCTCTGTTTTTCTAATTTTTCCCTTTGAATTTTAAGTTCCTGTATGGAATTATTTAGTTCTGCCCATTCTTTGTCACGTCTTTCATGGTCAAGATTAATTTCTCTTCTCTCAGCTTCAAGTCTTTGCATCTCAATTTTAACCTGTTCCGCTTCTTTTGCAGCTATTTCTTTCAAAGATGAAATATATTCAAGTTCTTTTTTCTTCTCTTCCTCGAAAGCTTTCTCCTTTTCTCTTAAATACAATTCCATTTCTTCACGCTTTTTCTCAATACAATTTTCTATCTCCTTCTTCTGCAGCTCAATATCCATCACAAAATCTGTGCGTTCTTTCTGAATTTTACTGAACCAATCAGATCGTTCTTGTTCAATCTCTCTCATGAAAGTTTCCCGATCCCGTGAAAGTGATTCGGTACCTTTTTTATATTCTTCACGAAACATATCTTTTTCCCGTTTTAAAGCATCGCGTTCGTCTTTTAAAAACTTTGAAATTACAACTCTCTCCTCAGCAATACGTTCTGCTTCTAGTCTTAGTTCTTCTCTTTTTTCATCAATCGTTTCCCACTCTGCTTCAAACTCTGCTTTTGTTGTTTTCAGACGGTCTGCTTCAACTTCAAGGTCATGTTTTTGAGCTCTTATTAAATCAATTTCTTCCTTTAACTTGCCTTCCAAGATCATTAATTCGTTTGTTTCATTTCTCATAGCCTCAACTTTCTCCTCTGCATGAGTAATCTCTTCTCTTTTTTCATCCAATACTGTCAATGACTCTTGGATGTCAATTTTCATCTGATTCACCTCTTCTTTTTCTTTTTGTAATACAGTTTTCTGCATTTCTACCTCTTTTTCTGCAAAAATTACACTTTTCTCCTTCTCCTCCACAGCATTCAGTTTTTCTAAAAGATCGTTTTCTTTATCACTTATTGCACTTGCCTTGACCTCTAAATCATGTTCTTTTTCTGAAATTAAATCCTCACGCTGACTCAACTCCACCTCCCTTAACTCAGCATCCCGTCTCTTGCTCTCAATCTTGTCCTCCATTAATTTGAGTTTTGTTTCCAACTCGGCATCAACTTGAGCACTTTTTTCTTTTAAAGCAGCTTCATGAATAGCCAACGCTTGTTTAATTCGGTCCTGCAAATTTATAAGATTATGTCATAAACTTGAAGTATCATATATCTGAATATATCAGTTAAAGCAATGGTGACTTACAGATTCCTTGCTTGCAATTTCCTCTTGTACCTTACATAACTCTTCATACTTCTTTTTTAAATCGTTTTCCTTCTTGGTGATATCCTATAAACACTCATAAACATAAACATTTAGTTATATACTTGACATTAACTAATAAAATGATTAAAGAGTATTATTATGAACCTCATCTCTCGCATCCAATGCAGCTTCCTTTAACTCCAAATTGCATTTTTCGTCTTTAAGGGATTTAAGCTCCTTCTCAAGGTCTAATCTTGCAGCTTGCAGCTCTTTTTCAAGGCGACTTATTTCCTGAGTCCTGCTTAAAATGTAATCCTCCCGTTGATTTAACAAAGCTTGACCATCAAGCAATCTTTCTTGCGACTGTTGAAGAGATTTTTGCCTTTCGGACAAAGATTGCCTTTCAGCGACAATTTCTTTTTCTTTTGCATCACACCTAACATATTCACAAAACAAAATAACTCAAGTTACCAAAACTTAATGAAATTCATAAATGTAACGAGTTTCAGTTTTGTGCTATATAAGGCAAAAAGAGGGAAATGAATGTATATCATCAATCTATATGACGTAACCATTACACATTACAAACGTTCAACCATCAATGCAAACAACTGGATACGCTAATGATGTGACATAATAATGATTAGCAAAAACTAAATCATGATGTATCAAGAGATTAATAGAAAGACATACTCAGATTTGAAAGAATTCATCTGCCTTCTAAGATCATCCTCACGTGCTTCAACTTCATGTAATTTCCTTTCAGCAGCACGGCGAGACCTACTAACTTCTTCTTCCAATGATTCCGCAGCTTGCATCTTTGAATTGGCTTCACTCATCTTCTTTACAGCATCGTCCATCAAAGTTCGTGCATCAGCTAATTTAACTTCAGCTGCAACCTTCGCCTCTGCACATTCCGCACGCATCTCGTGCAATGCCTTCTCAATCTACACAGATCATAGTTTACAAACATGCACAATTTAGTCAATTTACAAAGAAAACATCAAAGAGAGCTTTACAACGAAAACACACACTTACATTAGAAACACATTCCTTTTCAATTCCAAGAGCCTTCTTCAGTTTGTCTTCCCTTAGCTTTGCTTCGGCTAAAGCAGCCGTATGAACAGACTGCTCACGTTTGAGCGTAAATTCAGCCATCTCGGCAGTGGATTTCATCTGCTCATAATTGGCAACCCACTCCTTTTTCTCAATGATCAGAATACCCATTTGGTTTTGAAGGTTGTAAATCTACATTAAATACACAAACAAAAATAGATAAATAACCACCGATATCAAACAATACAATACATACATACCTAATTGCCTAAATTCTTGATATCAAACAATACAATACAATACAATACAATGCAAACCTAAATTCTTTACCCAATACAACAAATCAACAATCCATTAATATTTATTAAAACATTAGGGTTTTAATATAATATCAGTTTCTTTATAACACCTCTTCAGTTCACTGCCCTAACAACTATTAAAACACCCTATTTGTATAAATTTAATTGAATATTAAAACCGCAATAATAATACGGAGTAATAATCACTATACACATTAATGTAATCCATCCCAAAAGAGTATTAAAAAAACCTACTTATTAACAAATAATAAATAGCATATATAAAGTCAAGATAAATACCTCAGCTTCAAGCTTAGCAATATGAGCAATAAGTGAACCCTTATCCCTTCGTTTAATAGACTCTTCATCAAATCCTGCTTCACGAAGACGCTTCCATATGGTTTCATCGCTTAAGGGGCTTTTTAAACTCGAAACCCTAGATGACGTAATCGTTGTTGTTGGAGTAGGTGTAAATCGTCCTGATTGAGGACTCGACATACTGTTTAAAACAAACAAATCTTGAATCGATAATGAGATGGATGTGTTTGAAGATATTATTATTGTGATTTGTGTGTATGGATTTTGATTTAAAGTTTTTTTTGATCGGCTTTACTCTTTTGAGTTCACAGCTGCCTTGTTTTCACGCTTTTCTTTTCTGTTTTAAAACAAAAGGCATTCATTGCGGTGCGAATGACGTCAGTGGAAATATCCGGTTCTTTTTTGTTTTCGGGTTGCTACACCGGTCGTGTTTATAGGACAAACCCAACATGAATGGGTCCGAACTGAACCGATTCCATACGAATGACATCAATACCAGCATCGGTATTCTTGAAACCGGTTTCGGTATTCGTTTTTATGATTTTTGGTCGATGTAAATCACGTGTTGATATGCTTTTGGGCGTTTCATGACCTTACCTTTTGGGTGTATCAAGAGTTTAAGTTTTGGATTTTTCTCTTTCGATTGTTATCGTGGTTGTCGGTACCGTCACGAACTGAACCGATAACGACCAAATTTATGTCACATAGAGTGGAGGAATCCGATACCAACTAGTGTTAATACTTTAAAATTAAAAGTAACATATATTTTTATTCTTTAAAGTAATTATGTCATAACCATGTAGATTTTTTTAAAGAAAAAATAAATTTTCATATAAAAAGTACCAAAATAATTTTAGTTATTGTTATGTCCAAAAACTAAAAAACATAAATGGGTTAAACTAGTCAACCTGTGAACGAACATACCGGGCTAACACAAACAAGAATCATCTAGCTAAACGTGTTCGTTGTTCGACCAAAATTGATTTGAACTCGTTTAGACTAAAGCCAAATCCATAAATTTTATGTTCAGTAAACAAAAATAGTTGTGTACTTCATACCTCTTAACCTGTATCGATGTTTGTTGTGATTTCACTTTGGTTAGAAGTAAATTGCATAGCTAAAAAGGTTTATGACACTAAAATCACCAGCACTGAGGACATGAGAAAAATAATGACATCAAAGGTTAAACCAAATCATGACGGAATGTGACGAGTGGGTTAGTACAAAAGTCGCGACTAGTAGATATGTTAATTGTGTTGATATTAAAACGATACACTTGCAACGATAATTAAATTCTGAAATTTATTGACATGAATCCTTGAACAAAAGTCGTGTTAGGAGTTCTAGACCATCTCTAATGCACCACAAACACCGAACAATCTTTACATGTTAAAAACTGATCTCTTTGTCGTGTAATAATCATCAATCCAGCCCTTGATAAGCTTCACCTCGGACTCCCTCTGTGCCACCAACCAATCAGGATCATCAGCCGTAGCTGCTCTCAGATCCAAGTGATGCGCACCTGTTCAATCATTTTTTCAATATGCGCTCTTTGACAAAAACAAAGTCAAAACATATCAAACGAATATGTTATGTTAAAGGTTACCTTCTTCCGTCACAAGAGCCACTACACTGTTTGATATGTTCTCCAAAACACTACAAAATGCACCAATTCATATGGTTTGTTATTCACAGATAAGATGAATGGCGGCTAGAGAAATTACCTGCCGCCACTCCAAGGATCTAGGAGACCGTTTGAAAAGATGATGTTGCTTCCAAATGTTTTGAGGACTGACTTATAATCCTACACACAAATCAAACACACTCATATTTATATATCTGTTCAAACGGTTACAACAAGAGCGAAGTTCTTACATGTCCACCGAACTCTGTAGTAATCCAAGTAGGCCTAGGTTTTACACCGAATTTATTGAAGCACTCCTCTGCATAAGAAGTGTAGTTATAAGCCCATTCCGGAAACATGCTAGAGTTCTTGTCACTAGACATTGGCATAACCATTTCAGTGCATGCCTGTAACATACAAACATAAGTGAAAATTGATACATTTAATTACATTTGGTTCTATGGTAAAACTCGCATACCTGCCAATCCCAACCGCTCATGCCATGTGGGTCATCATCCAAGTCAAAGCAATCGACTTCTCCAGTGTAATTGTAGTACACACTTACACCTTTAAAGATTTGATCCAAAACATTAGTCCCATCAGCAGACCTGTCTATCTCTTTGCACACCTGTCAAATGAACGTTTTTAGATTTCAAAAAATATATGACAACAACAATTATAAATGTAACATAACTACCAACTAACCTCTTTTATTGGGTATGCAGGCAAAGGCATTAGGAAATCTGATGGGTACGGGTAGTCTACCATTGCTAAATAACTGTACGCTGAGTCCAACCAATTAGAAAGATCGTCAGTGCTTTTTAGTTTCCTGCCATTTATATTTTGAGTTAATAAACACGAATAATATGATGAAAGCACATTAACTCGCTAACTAACTAACCCGCATAAGTGGAAAGTCTCGGCAAGATGATCAAGACCGTTTACTTTCCGACCCACAGAAGTTATGACAGCCCAAGATTTCTTTATAGTGTCAAAACAGCTTGTGCTTTCTCGCTATGGTAAAATAATAAACACAAAAAACAAACTTAATATTGGAACGTTGTTGCAACAATACGATAACGAATTATTGAATGCAAGTATTCACAAACTCTGAAATCGTTGGAGACAATATTGTAAAATGTTTCCAGTGGCACAATATCCTCAAACTGAAGAATAGGTGCTGATGCAGCAAGAGCGCCAATTGCAATATGTGGATACTTGAGCCTCATCCATGCTGCCAACACTACAGAAAACATACAAACATAAATTCAGATCATATTATCAATTCAATTGTAGATAAAGCTTGAAATTCTTACTTCCACCATATGATCCACCAAACAAGATTACAGGGGACGCTACTGCTGACAAATTTCTTTTTAAATCTGTTATCAGAACAGCGTAATCTGCAAGTGCTTGTTCGGCTGTTAGATGGGCTAAAGTAGAAGCATTCTTATACGCTTCATCCCGGCTTCCATACGGCATTGATTCACCATAATATCGATGCTGCAATCATAAATTTTCCACATTTAACTAAAAGTAAAATCTCCGTAGACATGGCCTCTCGCTAACTTTTGTAATGGTTTAACTAAAAAAAGTGGGCGATGTGGCTTAATGTGATTGGCTAAAAAAATCACTCTCTTTCACACATAACACCCTCACACCCGTTACCACCAAGGCGTCCCTAGGGTGGTGTTTGGCGCCTGATAAGGCTGAGGTGGATGTGGGCGCAACTATGCAAGCACGCTAAGGCTATGTGTAATGGGTTCAACAGTTTTCACTACCACTTCATTGCCACGTAGTCATTAGCTTTCACTCACTTTTTTGACACTTTGTGCGTAATGGATTCACAAGTTTTCACCATAGTTATCAAAGGCGATAGGTGCACTCAAGGCGCACAGGCCTCGCCTAGGGACTAGCCACGAGGCGAAGAAAAAAAAAAAGCGAGGGTCTGAGATTAAAAAAAAAAAGCGAACAAGAAAATAAAGTAAAAATACATTAATATAATACTATTTTCTATCTATTTAGTATCAAAAGTTTTAAAATATTGATCTATTAGTGTATAAAAGTAGTGTTCCTTAGATAAAAGTATAAATTTGGCTGAAATGTAGCCATAATTTAACGAATTTGGCCGGAAACTTTTCGAAATTTGAGAATCTAGCTGAAATATGCGCCTAAACCATCACCTGAAGAATTAAAGCGCAATTTCCTCGAGTCAAAGCGCAAATGCATCGCCTCGCCTAAAAAATGGGCCTAGGCGCATCAGGGTTCTTTTTCTGGTCTAATTATTTACATGCTAAAAATCAGTGCCTATCTTGGTAATATTCCTTACATGTTATATAGGTAACAAATCCTAACTGGTATATTTTACCTAATTATGAGTTACGACCAATATATTTTATCATCTAACAATCCATCTTAGCTATGGGGAATCATATTTATATAAACTTAATCATACAAAAACCAGTAGCACTTATTACCTCTGGAAATATGACCAAGGCGCCAAAACTAGGTGCAAGTTCCCAAACAAAACCAGAGTTAACAGCGAACCATTCGATGTCACCTTCGTTACCACAATAAAGAAAGATCGGGCCCATACGAGATGGGCCGGCCCAATGATCAGTGTTAATGAGATAACGTTGAGGAAATTTAGGACGATCATCGAAGCTAAAATGGTCAAGAGTCTGTTGGAAGTATCTTATCTCGTAAGTATAGTTACTGTTAATAATATTATTTGTGGGTTTATAGAGTAGTGAGTGTTTGCCGAGATACGGAAGGCGGCGAGATTCTGGTGACGATGGAAACAGGGCTATGATTGGTAGGATGAGTAGGAGAGTGTGTAACAGTGGCTTTGGTTTTGTCATGGTTGTGATGAAGGATTGAAGTTTGAAGAATATAGTGGTGGTCAAACTGGATTTGAGGACTATTAAATGTGTGATTTTTTTTTTTTCTATTATTATTATTATTATTATTTTTTACTTTGGATAGCGTAGAGTCCACTTATTTAAAAGTGGCTTTTTTTTTTAAATGAAAAGTATATTACTTTGTTTCTAAAGAAAATGAAGGTATTTGACAAGATAAGAAGAACTACTTTATTCATCATATGATAAAAAGATATTAAAGTGTGGATGTGAGTTTTAGTTGAGTCACTTACATACACGTATATTAATAAGTGTTATACATGTTATGTTAGGTTAAGTTGGGTTTTTTTTTTTTTTTTTTTTTTTTTTTTTTTAACGGAGAAGAAGACCATTTTATACCATACACAAATCATAACAGTACGAGTACATAATTTCCTAACCAGAGGTTAGAAAACGGAAATAAAAGACACAAGTATCCGAAACCGAAACTGGCCGCGCTTGGATAGAGCACCTTACACTGATGAGCGTTCATTACTCGAAAAAACGTTGCACAAAAAGACCAACTTTAGCTACCCTCCAATCTGCAGGTTTGGTTAGCACAGAGACCTTTCCACCCAGTAGCAGCAGCCAAAATCACGTTGCTGCAGAGTAAGATATGCAGCAGCAGGTTGCGCAGTATCTCTCGTTCCATGATTCGAACCATTCAGACAGTTTGCGAAGTAAGATATGCAGCAGCAGAATTGCAACCAGAACCATATAACAGACCCAAAATGCAGACACCGCAACAAACGCAGCAGCAGAATAAGCCTATGCGAGACATGTTTGAACCAGTTCGCCAAACGGACATCAGAACAGATATGATTTGCAGCGCCAATAATTTCTTCACAGGGGCTCAAGACCACGAAATTTGCTTTGATTTCCTTTTGACCATTTGTAGAACAATCTGAATCCTTCACCTCAATAAAACTACCATGATCCACATGCCTTGGAGTTTTACTCGATCCCATTCAGGTCAGTATGATAAATCGCAATAAGGGACCTGAGAAAATGTTATCCGATCCATATAGATACATTTCCGATCCATGAAATTTGTTTACATTGTTTTATTATGTTTGTGTGTACCAATTGTTAGTGTATTAAAAATCATTACCAAACTAGTACTGGCGGACACTTATTGATACTTTCATGTTGGCATGTTCGAAGCTACCTTACAAATTACAAACTGCAATATTTCTCTCTCATTATCCGTAAACTTTACTCTATCTCTTTCTGATAGATGTGATCTTATTCACAACCTTGACCACAACCCTCATCCACATCGTTCACACCATCTTCTATTGTAAGTTTACATGAGGCGTAAAACCTTGCATGTATGCTTTTAAAATTATTTTATTAATTTTTTTCTTAAATAAAGTGACTTGGAAGATTATAACAAGTTATATCCTGTAGCTTTATCCCCATTCAATAAATTTATCATTAACCATGAAGAGTGAAAAATTCTCACATGAGCTTGGTTTGGACCAAAATCTCTAGGAAGATAGTGAGAATTGAGACAAAGGAGCAGAAAATACCTAAATTGCTTGGTAGACATGCAAAACAAACACCGGTTAGCCTCATCGCAAAGAAACGGTCTCTATGTGAGCACCTCCAAAGTGAATATAAGTATCTGAAGATTGGAGAATGTAGAGAAAAATGGTGGTTCGGTAATGAGAGAATAGTGTACTTGATTTCTGAGATTTATGGGGCCATTTATACCCTTTGGCGATGTAGACATAAGCTCGTGATACTAAATGGGCTAGTCGCTTTAGAGACGGTTATGGATTAAGGTCCAAGTTTGTTGGGATTTATTTTGGCATTATATGGTCAGAGCGTTTATGGTCGTAGGATCATTAGGTCGTAAATGTATGATTCGACCATCATGTTTGATCCAACTTAATGGTATGTTACCTCTTCAAACTACATCCCCAAATTTTAACCCTTCTTTTCAAAATAAATGCTTAAGTTCCATTCTAAGTTTCTTAAATATTAAAGCCTACTTATAATGTTATTAATACATACAGCTTTTCAATCTGTCCTTTATCACTAAAATTTATTAATTATTAATTGGGTGTTTATAAAACTATATATAAGACAAATTTGGTATTTAAATACTATATTACATCCTGATTGTTGTCTACTACTATATTCTTTTTAATGACTAGTACACACAAACATATTAATAAAACAAAGCTAACTAACCAACCTAACCTAACATATTTTTCAATTGGAAAATTGAATTTAAATACTCTAAACTATTGTTTATTGGTCGATATCACTTTCAACTATCGCTTTGACTACTAATACTCTCAACTTTACACTTTGTTTATGTCACCCTCAATTTAGAATTAGGATCAAGTTCTGATAATGAGCAAGTGTTTACATCTTAGTTTTGGGGTAATATAACAAAGTGTAAAGTAGAGAGTATAATGGAAAGCAAATAAGTGGATACTACCTTATCAAGAACAAAAAAAGAAATCCAAAAACATGAATCACACACTAAACAGCCCACCATGACAAAACCACCGTTCCACACTCTCTCACTCTTCCTAACAATCATCACCCTCCTCCCATCGTCACCGGAATCAGCTCGCCGCCTCCCATTCCTTAATAAACCCAAAAACAATATTAATCTTCTTAATAACTTCACTTACCATACAAAATACTTCCAGCAAACCCTTGACCACTTTACCTTCAATGATCATCCCAAATTCCCTCAACGTTATCTCATCAACACTCATCATTGGGCCGGCCCATCTCATATGGGCCCAATCTTTCTTTACTGTGGCAACGAAGGCGACATCGAATGGTTCGCTGTTAACACTGGCTTCGTTTGGGATATTGCCCCTCGTTTTGGCGCCATGGTCATCTTCCCAGAAGTAATAAGCACTCATTGTTGTACATGTTTTTTATAGTGATAATTGTCAAAATAAAGTTTACCAAGCATATATATGCCAAAATAAACACTTGATGCGTCTAAACATTAGGGACGAGACACTCTTTTGCGTCTACCAATCAGATGATTACACGTGTAATGTCTTTGGACGCTTTAACTTTTAAGGTCTCTGCGTCTAAACTTTAGACGCGAGGTTGTTATTTAGATGCAAAGGGGCTAACCTATTCTTTAGACTCGAAGGATGCGTCTAAACAATAGCCTCGCGTCTAAAGTTTAGAGGCATGGACCTTAAAATTAAAGCGACTTTACACGTGTAATCATCTGGTTGGTAGACGCAAAAGAGTGGCTCGTCCCTAATGTTTAGACGTATTAGATGTTTATTTTGGCAATTTCCCCCTTTTTTATAAAAAAAGTCAACGCTAAGTCAACGCTTATTTATGGTTGACTTTTTTCAGCATAGATATTATGGTAAATCAATGCCGTATGGAAGCAAGGATGAAGCGTATAAAAATGCTTCTACTTTAGCTTATCTAACGGCTGGACAAGCGGTTGCGGATTACGCGGTTTTGGTAACGGATTTGAAAAGAAATTTGTCTGCGGAAGCTTGTCCTGTGATCTTGTTTGGTGGATCATATGGTGGAAGTAAGGATTTTAAACTTTATGTATAGATTGGTTGATAAAATATTTGCTGAATTTGTGTTTGTGTGATTTGTGTAGTGTTGGCTGCATGGATGAGGCTTAAGTATCCTCATATTGCAATAGGTGCACTTGCTTCATCAGCACCACTTCTTCAGTTTGAGGATATTGTGCCACTTGAAACTTATTACGATATTGTCTCCAATGATTTCAGAGTTTGTTAATACTTGTTTGCAGTAATTCGGTTTTGGTTTCGTATTGTTGCAATAACATTCCAATATTAAGTTTTTTATTTTGTGTTTCTTTGTTTTTATGCTTTACCATAGCGAGAAAGTACAAGCTGTTTCGACACGATAAAGAAGTCATGGGATGTGATAAGTTCTGTGGGTCGGAAAGTGAACGGTCTTGATCATCTTGCCAAGACTTTCCACTTATGCGGGTTAGTTCGTTCGTTAGTTAGTTAGTTAATGTGGTTTCTATTAACGAGCAAAATATAATTATATATAAATCGTTAATAGTTTCGTCGTATCTTTTGTGTTTATTAAATCAAAATGTAAATGGCAGGAAATTAAAGAACAGTGATGATCTTATTAACTGGTTGGAATCGGCGTATAGTTATTTAGCTATGGTAAACTACCCATACCCAGCTGAATTTGAAATGCCTTTGCCTGCATACCCAATTAAGGAGGTAAACTAGTCGTAATTACGTTATAATCTATTTCTGTATATATATGATATATTTTTTGGAACTAAAGATGTTCATCTGTTACTCTGTTAGGTGTGCAAAGCGATAGACAATTCTGCTGATGGGACTAATGTTTTGGACCGAATCTTTAAAGGTGTGAGTGTACACTACAATTACACTGGCAAAGCTAATTGCTTTGAATTGGATGAGGACTTGGATGGCATGGACGGTTGGGATTGGCAGGTATACATGTATTATTATGGGATTAATTTTATAAAAAAAAAATCACTTATGTGTTTGTATATTAAATTGCAGGCTTGCACTGAAATGGTTATGCCAATGTCTAGTGACAAGAACTCTAGCATGTTTCCGGAATGGGCTTATAAGTACACTTCTTATGCAGAGGAGTGCTTCAATAAATTCGGTGTAAAACCTAGGCCTACTTGGATTACTACAGAATTCGGTGGACATGTAAGAACTTTGCTCTTGTTGTAACCGTTTGAACAGATACATGAATATGAGTATGTTTGATTTGTGTGTAGGATTATAAGTCAGTCCTCAAAACATTTGGAAGCAACATCATCTTTTCAAACGGTCTCCTAGATCCTTGGAGTGGCGGCAGGTAATTTCTCTAGCCACCATTCATCTTATCTGTGACAAACAGACCATATGAATTGGTGCATTTTGTAGCGTTTTGGAGAACATATCAGACAGTGTAGTGGCTCTTGTGACTGAAAAAGGTAACCTTTAACATAACATATTTGTTTGATACGTTTTGACTTTGTTTTGGTGTAAGAGTGTGGTATATTGATGATGGATGAACAGGGGCGCACCACTTGGATCTGAGAGCAGCTAGGGCTGATGATCCGGATTGGTTGGTGGCACAAAGGGTCTCCGAGGTGAAGCTTATCAAGGGCTGGATTGATGATTATTACACGGCAAAGAAAGGAGTGTTTAACATGTAAATAGGGTTGGTCTAGATCGAACTCATAACACTAATTTTGTTCAAGAATTGACTTCAATAAAGTCAAATAAGGATTAAACCTCGGGAAAATGATCAAAATGGCCCGTTGACCGTGTGATTTGCCAAAATGGCCCTCTCCCGTCTCTTTGGAGAGATGGGTCACGGCTCCCAACGAGCCTGAACCGTCTCCAGAGAGCCTTTAGTTTACAACCAATAGAAAACCAACACGTGGCGTCTCCGATCCCGAGGACTGTCAGGTGTCTCCCGAGACGTGTCATAGCCGCCAAGTCATCTCCGGTGGGCCCTTGAGACGTCTCACTGACGGCCGAGCTCAAGCCGTCTTCGGCTCGGCTTGAGCCGTCTCCAAGCCTTCCTGAACCGTCTCCAGCCGTATGTCATTCAACGAAAAAAAAAATTCAATTTTTTTTATTACAATATTTGGGGTATAAATAGGTAGCACATCTTCATCTTATCTTCTTATATCTACTTCACTCAAATATATATCAATCCCTACGTTAAATGTTTTCCTAAAACAAAGTATTTCTTCTCAAACATTCAATACAAGCATATATTCTCAAATATTCAACACGGTTCAAGACTTATGTTTTTATGTTATTCGACATGTATTTGAGATTCAGAAAACCGAAATATTTTTTCGGTTAACATTATGCCACTTTTTAACCCTAAACCTTTAGAATTCATTTAATGCCTTTCAACTTAACATCCCTTCCTCTCCGCATACCATTTAACATGTAACACATTAGTCAACTCAAGGAAATACAACACCTGATATAAAAATAAAATTCAGCGAGTAAATAGAGGATTCTAAAAAATCCAACTACACAAATTAAATTTCATAAGAATTTGATGGTTGTTACTTTTATTTCTTTTTGGCTTTCAAAAAAATTTCAAACAAAAATAAAACTATTTCCAACAACTTTTCAATTTTAAAGACTGAAACTTTAGATTGATGTTGTATACGAAATCGGGAAATTGAAGAAACATAATTATAGGAAAATATACTTGCCTTTTTAAAACCCTACAAGGAAACAAATAACTGAAGAGAATTGAAAAACTGAGAGTTCTATTGTGATTGATTTCGGTAAGTTTTATACATCTTTATAGGGTTGACAATTTTTAAACACGAACACGAATACCCGACACGAACCTACACGATTTTAACAGGTACAGGTATGACCTTAACAGGTTTCGTGTCCTAAACAGGTAGACACGAAATATACCTGTTAATTTTCGTGTCTAAACAGGTTAAATACTTGTTTACCTGTTTAGTACCCGTTAAGACATGTTAAAGATTTTTTTTTTAAATATAGGTTTTGGGGGTGGAATAATAGAGTTATACGTTTTTATAGGTGGAATTCTACCTTTTTAATGCTTGATGATACCCATTTAACGTGTCAGATTTGGTAAACATGTTCGTGTATTATCGTATTAACCTAGTATAAACAGGTATTATCGTGTCTTATCGTGTTAACTATAAGTTGTTATCAATTGTATGTCTCATTCCTTGAACAATAGGGTATAAATATACACATATACAAATAGTAAAGATGGAAACAATCTCTCCTGATTTTATGGAGAAGATTGCGTCTAATAAATACAAATTGATACAATGAGATATATCCGCTAATAGGCCCCCGCAATCGAAGCAGTAGCCGGCCGAATGCAAAGACTGGACTTGAATCGATCAAACAGAATGCATGGTAAGCCTTTAGTGAAGATGTCTGCATACTGATACTCAGTAGGGACATGTAGGACTCGAACTGCACCAAGTTTACCTTCTCACGAACAAAGTGAATGTCGATCTCCACGTGTTTGGTTCTTTGATGTTGAACTGGATTCTGTGAGTGATACATGATCGAAATATTGTCACAGTATATGATGGATGCTTGTCGAACCAGGACGTGTAATTTGAGTAAAAGATTACGGATCCAAGAGAGTTCAACAGCAGTGTTGGCGACTCCTCTATATTCAGCTTCAGCGCTAGAGCGTGAAATGGTCGGTTGTCTCTTAGATGACCAGGAGATTAAATTACTGCCGAGGAATACACAGTAGCTTGAAGTGGAGCGGCGGGAATCTGGACACCCCCCAAGTCAGCATCTGAATAAGCGGTTAACTTAACTGAACTAGAGGAGGTCAAATGTAAGCCATGATCCGTAGTACCTCATAGATACCTTAAAATCCTTTTGAGATAGTTAAAGTGAGGTTCCCGGGGTGCATGCATAAACAAGCAAATATGTTGAACCGCATAGGAAATATCCGGTTTGGTGAAGGTCAAATACTGTAGTGCCCCTGCAAGGCTGCGATACAGAGTACCATCAGGAAGAAGTTCACCTGTGTCCGCACTTAGTTTAGAGTTTGTATCGGCAGGGGTATGACACGGTTTGCAGTTCTCCATTTTGGCACGTGCTAGAATGTCTTGAGTGTAGGCGTGTTGGGACAAGAATAGTCCACCCAATTGTAACGCCCCAAAAACCGAATTCTTATTTATAAGTATGTTTATTTTGTACTACTGCATGAAATAATTAGATAAAATGATTAACCTAGTTAAAGAAATTGAATGTTTAGCTTCTTGTAAAGGTTTGAAGAATAAATGTTAGAATCCATGTATTGGAAGAAATAAAGTGTAGTTGATGATTCGATGTTGTTAAATGATCTCCAATTAACATGTAGAAATGTACGTTAGATGGAGTTCATGTTGAAATTGGTCATGATTGAAGGTGATTATGTGTTTGGTTAAATGCATGTATTAGGAGCTTGTATAATATGCTTAGAATGTTGTACGCACACCACGTGTTTGATGAAATGCCTAGGTGATTTGGTGTGATATTGTATGCAAGAATCACTGTGAATGGCATGTGAGAATTGATGGGATTGTTAGAAAACTAACATGAGGAATATGTTTTGATGGAATCCATATGGAAATGTAGTTTGATTGTATGATTTAGTAGAACTATGCATTAAGAGATTTTACTCTATACTTGATTAGTATGATGCCTAACATGTGTTGGATAAGCTGCTTAATAATAATTTAGAAGTGAATTATCTACTAAATGCGAATCATATAAATCGCTAGCAAGATCTAATGTTGGAATTATGTAATTGGCACATTTTGAATTTTAAAAAAAAGTATGTTGACTTGTCTATAATCTTTCAAAAGTCAAGGGGTAGATTGTGTCAATAGGCAAACCTTGTTGTGTAAAAGGAAGGGGATCAGATTTTTGGTTCATTCATGCCCCTCTCTCATGTTTTAGAAAGATAAAGTATGTGTGTGAGAGAGAGAGAACCACCCAAGTCCAAAATTCCCGTTTTTAGGTTTTCTACCTGTCATAAAGTGCGATTTCCCGGAGATTGGACCGTCGGATCGTTCTCAAATTTTGACAGAAGCTTTAACACATGTAGAAGATCACATCCAACGGTGGGTTTACGATTTAGAGGCCTGGAAGAGGGGTTTTTACTACCCAGAAGACAGCAGCTCGAAAACAGTTTTTCAGGCCATTGTTTTGCCATTTCAGCGACGGTGGTGGCGGTTACAGGTGACGGGAACTAATAAGGGTTGCAGGTATCGGCGAGACGGTTCCATGGACTCCTAAATCACCTAAATCTGAGTTCGTTTGATATGGTTTCGACCTCTACTCGCATTTGTAAGTGATTTTCAAACTTAACTTCCTTTTATGTAAGTGACTTATGAACTAAACTCTAGATTTAGCAAATGCATATTTATGTATAAATGTGAAATTGGAAACAAGAATGAAATAACAAATTTATAGACTATAGTAAGACAAGTGAATAGATGATGTTAGTGAACAAGTATAGTTCACCACACAACAAAGAAGTTAGTTGGAATAATTGGGTCAACAAAGATGAAAAATGAAAGTGAAGGTATTTTAACCATGAAACAAATCCGAGATTTGCAAATATGACACAAGTACGAAATGATGCATTTGTATGCAATTAGATTGATATGTGTGTATATATGGTAACAAGTACGGTAAGTAGATTTGTTACGCTTTTGTAGATTGAGTAATGTGGTGTATGCATAGGTGCTTATACCCGGGTTTATGTGAGAGTTTTATGTATGTAAAGGTTGATCATTATGTGTAGATTGAGTATAAGATTGGAAACGTCATGTTTGTCCAAGAGAATACATGAAGGAAGAATAGTTTGACGGGTCAAGATAAGTTATGTATGGGATTTGTATGCAGGTATGTATTGTAGTGTTATTAACCTTTTGCTATGAGGATGGTAATAAAGACGCAGGTATGTAAGTATGAATGCATGTAAATTGGAGGCTAGGATCTGGATATCAGACCCGAACTTGCGAAAGGCGTTTGAACATGATCATTGAGTATTGTTGGATATCATTTCCACATTGTGGGTAATTATTGTGAAGTCACTTAACGAATTAACGAAACGGTTATGTGGTGATTGTAGGTTTTCTTGTCTAGCTAATAGAGCAAGGAAATGATGGAGATCGAGCAAGGACGCGGATTGTAAGGGGTCACGGTCACGTAATCTAATAAAGATGAGTCATATTGAATGCAATAAGAAAGAATAAAAGATGTAACACCTAAAATATCTTGTAAATATGGTTTCCAAACATCCGAGAATGTTTGTATAAAGTAAGAAATTTTCTAGTTTGTATTTTCGCTGCGTATTTTCTGTTAAAACGGTTTAGGGTGTTACACCAATGTATGTTTCACTTCGATTCCCAAGAAGTGATGCAACCTGCCAAGATCAGTCATAGCAAACTCCCTGGACATAGCATTAATGAAATGCTGTAATAAATGATCATTCGATGCAGTAAGAATGATATCGTCAACATATAACAATAGATATGCCATATCAGCACCGCGCTTGTAGACAAACAAGGAGTTGTCCGAAGTGGAAGTTTTAAACCCACACTGAATAATATAGGATGCAAAGCGCTGGTAACAAGCGCGTGGCGCCTGTTTAAGCCCATAGAGTGACCGCTTTAACCTGCATACAAACTTTGGGTTTCTGCTATCCACAAAACCTGGTGGCTGAAACATATAGACAGTCTCATTTAGGTCTCCGTGTAAAAATGCATTTTTGACATCAAGTTGATGAATAGGCCATGATTTGGATAAAGCGAGATTGAGTACTGTACGGACCGGGACGGCGCGTTCTAGCCTTTCCCGCTGGGTGTGACTTGCCATTCACGACTAACCGAGCCTTGTATTGCTCAAGAGTCCCATTAGCATGGAAGTTGTGGCGAAATAGCCACATGCATCGACTAATATGTGCCTCGGGTGGTCGAGGGACGAGTTCCCATGTGTGGTTATTCATTAAAGCATTGTATTCAGTTTTCATAGCATCATACCAGTTCGGATCGGATTGGGCATCGAGGTGAGATTTCAGAATGGGTGAGATAGTTTCGGTGTTTAGGTTAAGGGAAACTTTGGGTTTAGAGGTGCCATCACGAGAGCGAGTCACCATATGGTGACGTGGTTGGTTCGGGTCAGGATGGGCGTGAGGGTTCGGGTGTGGAGGAGGTGGATTGGGTTGTGGGCTAGTGTGTTGGGCCGTGGTTGGGTTAGATTGGCGGGTGTGTCATCTGGAGTAGGTGATGGGAGGCTGAACAGAGGGTGTAGGATGGGGAGGTGAGGTAGGTGGCTGAGTAGGAATGGTGGTAAGTGGTGGTGTGGGAGGTGGGGTGTCGTCGGGTGAGGTGGCAGCGGGTGGTGTGTTAGTGGGTGAGGGTGGTGGTTGAATGAAAATGAGGGGAGACGGGTCGCTCTCAAGGAAAGTGTAGGAATCAGGTGTAGGCTGGTATGACTTAGAAAACGGAAATTCAAGTTCATTGAAGGTGACATGTCGGGACAAAATGATTTTGCCCGTGGTACGATCTAGGCATCGGTAACCACGATGGTCTGCAGGATATCCAAGGAATACACAAGGTGTAGACCGTGGGGCAAGTTTGTGAGGACGGGTGTCAGATTGGTTTGGATAGCATGCACATCCGAACACACGGAGGGGGGCATAATCAGGATTTTTGAGGTACAAGGCGGCGGTGGGGGTTCGAAAACCGATGGTTTTGGATGGGAGAATGTTGTGAAGATATACGAAAGTGTGAAGTGCTTCTGCCCATAGGTTGGGTGGGAGAGAAGCATGTGCGAGAAGGGACAGCATGATTTCGTTGAGTCTTCGAATCATGCGTTCGGCTTTCCCATTTTGTTGGGATGTGTGAGGGCATGAGAAACGAAATTGTAACCTATGAGATGAAGCAAAGGCATTGTCAAATTCCCCACCCATGTCACTTTGAAAAGATTTTAATGTTGCGGTGAAATTGGGTGGAAATAAATTTATAAAATTGTGTGAATTTTGAGTAGGTTTCAGATTTAAATTTCAATAGAAACGCCCAAGTAAAATGAGTGAAATCATCAATAATAACCAAGTAATATTTGTATCCCTGTTTGCTAAGGACAGGAGATGTTCATAAGTCACAATACACAATATCAAATGGGCAAACACCGGAAGAATTAGACAAATGAAAAGGCAATTGTTTGTGTTTTGCAATCTGACAAGTCACAAAAAGAAGTTGTCTAATACTCAAAATTATTGGGGGCCCAATTAATAAAAACAATAATCATACACATAGTTTGTTTTGGGCCTATAAATATTCAATACTAATCCTATCCCATTAAAAAAATGAGGCCAAGTTTTCTTATGTAATATAGTTCAAACGTACTTTAACGAACCTAACTTTTGTCAACGCTCACAAAAAATCTAAGATCGAACATGGTATATAAAATGGTGATATTTGCAAAAAAGATCCCCGGATTTTTTTTACTTTGCCTTGAATCCGGCCCCAAAGTGATCAAGCCATTCCTGCGCTCATATAACTCCAAGGCTGTGGGTATGGTCCCCGAGTCCCCATCTTCCACCCCATCCTTCCCCATTGCATCCCCATCAAAGGGGATGGTGTTCCCCTTCCCCCTTTCCTTTTCCCGTCACTTTTAGCCTTGAAAACCAACAAAAAATAATCGGCGAGGAGGAGGAAATCCTCCCGATTTCACCGAACACGCAAGGGGGGTCTTCCCGATCGGTACCCACACTACATAGGCTCCACATAGGACCCCACAGCCTAACCATTTCTCCTACTATATAATTTGATGATTAGTGTTAAACTGTTAATTACAATTTCATACTCCGTTTACTTAAAATTTGATTTTGTATGTGTCGTTACCAATTGGTATAACTCATTAATCCGGCCAAATTTATTTTATTAATTAAATATTTGATGTAATTGACGGATACCTAACTAAGGTTTCCCCCTAGTATCCAACAAATTGGTCAAATTTGGATATGTTTCCAACCACCCAATTATTTTCTCTTACCTAATTTCAACAAACGCACACACATAACATATACTTCGTTGAATGTAGAGATATATGATATCAAGTCTCCCTTTCACCAATTTATCTTTTTAATCTCCAAGCAATGATGTTTCACAGTTTCTCTGAAGGTTAGTTTAGTGAAATTATTGGTCATACTTTGAAATAATAATATTTAACTGACTTTCATAATATACTATTAATCTTTGTTATTATACAAACAAGCATTTTAAGATAGAAGCAAAGTAAAAAAACTAGGAAGTCGTATAAAACTTGTGTTCTGCGGTCGGTAAGACAACTATGTACCGTCAAACCGTTTTGGCATCTTAATATATTTTTTAACTGCAAATGAAACTTTACTCCCCTTCACATTAATAATACATTTGATTACTGTGCATTTACTCCAGAGAGGCTTACCTCTTATGAAGGGTGCAATATCTGTCAAGTGGCAGGTTGTAAGAATTTTTTCGGGGGTGGAACCTTATACCTACCACCACCCCAGCGTGGAACCGGTTTAGACAACATAGTCTGGATGTGTGAGTGGAGGCAGGACCTGTAAGAGCAAGTGTGAAGTTCTCTGCCACCTTCAAATGATTGAGACCTTCGCCTTAAAAAAAAACATTTGATTAACTCTCTGAATATGTTTCTTTATCTATACTACATTATAAAGGAGCAGAGATGGCATACAAAAGGTCACAAGGTACACAAGTATCTTTTTGCCAAATCCTTCCCTTTATGCCCATATGTGCAACATTTGATTACAATTGTACAAATGACTAATGCAAGTCATCTTTATTATTATTTGCTTCACCTTTTGATTTTCTCATCTTTAGGGTATGTTTGGCAATGAGCTTTTAAGAGCTTTTAGGAGCTTCAAGCTTCAAGCTTTTAAGAAAAAGCTCATACTTAATAAAAAGTCTTGTTTGGTTGAAGGAGCTGGAAGCTTTTAGGTTAGAGAAAAAGCTCTATAGTGAAAAGCTACTAGTACTAGCTTTTAAGAAAAAACCCTACTAGCTACAAGCTTTTAATTAGTAAATGACTTAACTAACCATTCTATTTTAAAAATAAAATAAAAACCTTCTTTACAAGTTTTTAATTATGCCCATTTTAGTCATTTTATACATTTTATTAAAAACTCCAGCTATTCTGCCAAACACCAAAATATATTTAAAAAGCTTCCAGCTATCAGCTTTCAGCTACCAGCTTGTAGCTTCCAGCTACCAGCCACCAGCTAGTTTTACCAAACATACCCTTAATGAATTCAATTTGAGATTTAATGCCTCACTTTTCCTTTTCTCATCTTCAATGATGAATTAAAATCAACATCCCTCAAATTAATCTCTAAAACCCTTCATACCATTGCCTATCACACCATTTTCTTTATTTCTTTTAGAAGAAGTCATCGAATGATATTGTTCAACACTTGTAGTCTTGCACTACCGATTATTATGTTGGTAAACCAACACTTGTAATCTTGTATATTCTTTAGGTATATTTATTTATTTAGTTATTTAGTTTTTAAGCTTTTTGTTAGTTCTTATGTATGTTTTTTCATTATTTTGTCCGTGTTTTCTTTTACATTCTTTTTATTTCAATTTCTGTAAATTGTGGTTTCATGTTTATCATTCAATTGAATTGTTTATTTGTTAGGATCAAATCTGTTTTGTTTTGGAGACATCACAGCTCATCAACCCATTTCCATGTACATACATATTTTAGTTTATGTTATATTCTCTAAAGTACACTTATTTTCTTCTATGGTTATAATGTGATATTCGCTTCCAATTGTCATTTTCGTTTTACCCGCATGGTTTACAATAAGGAGAGGGAAGCAAATCCCAGCTTATTGACATTTGATAGTGATGTGTGTGAAAGATTTATATTATCATCTATCTTGTCAAGGCGCACAAGCACACTCATAAGAGCTAGAAACCGTGTCTTTCAGTGAACTACTCATATGGTGCGTTGAGCTGACCTTGACCATCGCGCCCTTGGCGCGCACATTTGACAAGTTAGATTATAATTGGTACTCACAGTAATGCATTCCTATGTCATCATTTGAGTATAAATTTGAAGTTTTGTTAATTTCACTTGAAATTTTAAAAATAAATAACAAATTTTTCTCAATTTACTTTGAATGATAACATTAGAGCTTTAATGGCAATTTTCATTTTTTATAGATCCTAACATTATTAGGGGATGGCAAAAAAATCCGAGCCCGATGAGAAGTTTGAAATATCACGCCTGTATATCGCATTGGCGTGTTCGATGGGAAGTTTGGTTGGGCAAATTGTGACTGTGTATCGCATAAGTGTGTTCGATAGGAAGTTTGGTTTGGCCAATTCATGGGAAAAATAATCTTTGTTGTGTAAAGAAAAATATTACAAAGAATAAGATTACAACTACCACTCAACATAAATGATAAAATAAGACATCTTACAATCGATTACTTCGCCACTGTAAATACTCGAGGTTGTTTTTTTAAGTTTGGGATCGAGAGTTCTATGAAAAAATTACCCTCTTCTAATTTGGAACTAATGCTTTAATGATTTTGATACTTATTTGACATCTTTGTGTTTCTTAATTTACAAGTATATTGAATCTTTGTGACCCTAAAGTTGATTTTGCCAGGTAAAATTTGTTTCCTAGAAGGATTTTCCTCTCAAATTCTGGTGTTGCTTTAAATGATCAATGATTGTGTGCGTATATAAGCAAGAGGAGGACTTGCTTAAGAAGCGTCAAGAACTACGCTCCACATATCATTTTCTTAGAACTTTATACAATAAGTCGACCAATACCAACCAAACTTTAAGGAATACATGTTTGTCGACAAGATTTACCCGCGATGCAATGCGCGGTGGGAAACTGCTAGCGTATTACAAGTTTTTTTTGTGATCCCACTGCAACACGCGGGTAAACCCACTAGTTAATCTATGAAATGGAATATGAATCTAACTTATATATTTAGAAAATATATGAACCTAATAAAATTTTGATTACTTTTTTTATGGAACAGTGACTTTCTTTGTGTTTGACCACCGCACTTTTCAAATTGGAGAGCTTTGTTGCCTCATTTTAACCAGACTATGTTGTCTTAACCGGACCCACGTTGGTTTCAGAGTTTGGCTTGGGCGTTCTCCAGGAAACCATACCGGCGGCTGCCACTAGACAATTGTTGTGCCGCCACAAGATCAGAACTTTCTAGCATAACACACGATGGGGCAAAAACCCGGATGGGCTCGGGATTCAAACTAACATCATCTCAAAACCTAGTTCAAATTTTTTATTACCATAATCCACCAAAAATGACATAAGTGGGTGTGAAACTTGAGTTTCCACTAGAGAACCCAAACCTTCCTACTACTAGACTACAAGTGAGGATTAAAATTTTTTATTACTTAATTTATCTTTTCAAAAAAATGATAATAATAATAATATTAATAGATCAAAAATGTTTAGCTGGATTTATACGAATATTTCTTAAAAACAAATAATTCAATCTTTTCTTTTTCTTTCTTTTTTTTTCTCTATAAAAAATTGATGCAATTTTTGTTTTTTTTCTCTATAAAAAATTGATGCAATTTTTGTAAGTTAGAAGAAATATGATATAAAACAATCACATAATTTAACAAAATATAAACTTAACACACGTTAAATTTTTGTTTTTCTTTTTATCATACAACACTTTCAAAATCACAATATGCTAATCACCTAAATTGAACTCTCTTCGATTAAAACAATATCTCCCTAATTGTGGCCAAAAGTGGCTTCCACGACATCCCTTTGTTTGATCTTGTCAAATTCTTCTTCTCGGGATTATAGTCATCGTCGTGATGGTGTTTCATGTTTGTCTTGTTCATTTTAATTTAATTAAATTATATTATGCATTGCATGGTTTGTTTTATAATAGATATATTATCCATGTATTTATATAATAATAAAAAAAACAATTCAATCATATAAGATTCCTATCTCCGTATTCTTAATTTCTATAAGAGTTAGGTGGAATCAATCATTACTTATTTTGTTTAACGAAAATTATATATTAGGAATAAAGGTATATGATAAGAAAGTAGTTATCGAACTTATTTTGTGTATGATGTTATTGAGAAACAACGGACTTCTCTCTCCCATCTCAAATTTAGAGAGAAACAACAACAATACAGACTAAATTACATGTTGAGTATATAAAATCGAGAAAATGTAAAAAAATAATTTATTTATTTTTGTAAGTGGGAGATAAAAATAAAGAATAAGATGTGTGGAATTTTTAAAAGATAAATAAAATTAAAAAAACTTGGTTTTTACTTGAATTTTATTGGGTAATATAGAAGTGCTAATCGGAATGCTCTTAGATGAGATTAATCAACATAGGCAAAAAAAAAAAAAAAAAAGATGAACTCTAGATTTAATCCAAAACCCTGGAAGATAAAACATACATATATTTTACTCGTTTTGAGTACGATAGTGGGTGAATATGATAAATTGAACGTTATAAATGTTTACGCCCCAAATGACCCTTGTTAAACAAAGTTCCTTTGGTAAGAATTACTTATTTTGGTTAAGTTATTTAATTGTTGACTTCACATTTATCATATTCACCCACTATTATACCCAAAACGAGTAAAATATATGTATGTTTTATCTTCCAGGGTTTTGGATTAAATCTAGAGTTCATCTTTTTTTTTCTATGTTGATTAATCTCATCTAAGAGCATTCCGATTAGCACTTCTATATTACCCAATAAAATTCAAGTAAAAACCAAGTTTGTTTAATTGTTGACTTCAAATTTATCATATTCACCCACTCATGGCCTATGAATGTTATCATAATTTGTTTGACTTCAAATACATAAGTTAATAAGTTATTTAATTGTTGTATTAAATTTGTCTTGCCAATTTAATGAATTTACAATTTTATCCTTATAGATGAATATGAAATGACATCTTTTGTCCATCCAGAACTCATTATATAGTACTAGTATAGATATAGATAAATAGATTAATTTAAAATAGTTTTGAGTTTGAATCAAATTATTAGACAAGTTTATACATGTAAGTAATGGTGTGGTGGTAAAGTGTCTTCCTCTATCTTAAAGATAGAGGGTTCGAATACTCCAATGTACAGGTATTGGTGGTTTATAGGATTAGACTAGGAGTCGGTTAGTTTGTCGTTAAAAAACTAGATACGTTTATAAAGGTTTTTGAATTTTTGAACTAAAGATCTTGTCCAAAGCTCTAATAAATTTTTTTTTTGGACGATCAACAAACATTCCTGCCCGACTACTCAGGGGAGTTCCCACACTATGGAAAGACCCCCACGATCAACCCAATGGAGGACCCATACGTACCTCGGGCGGCTACGTAGTCAGGCCCGCCCATGCAGTTCCCTCACCCGGGAAAAACCCAACCCCTCACCTGCCCGTAGACACGACAGTGAAGGATTGGTAAAACCCGGGCGAGATCAGGACTCGAACTCTTGACCATAGGCCAGGAGTCATTCATCATTTCTCATTACATCCCTCGTGAGAATCAAACTCGGGACCCTCAAGAGGGATCCCTGGTCCATTCACCAACCGAACTATCCGTGAAGGACAGCTCTAATAAACTTAACTGATTTATAAATGAATTGATACATTTACATTTTTTTTGGAAAGGCAAAAATGAAATGATAATATGAGTAGTAGTCCATTACTAGAATGGGACACCAAGTAGGCACCATTGGTCGGACGGCCATAAACGACGGACCCGATAAAAGGGAAAAAATATAAAAAAGAAATCTTGTATTCAAAGCCACCATAATTGCCAACATCTACGTACTATAATCATCAACTCAATTCTGCGAATCCAATCCAAATCATTGAATGGGTCCATCCTGTCACCGTGATTTCTGAAATAATAAAATATAATTTCAAACATAAAAGGTGTGATTAAAGAAACATTTAAGATGATTAGGGATGAGATATAATATTGCAAATTGAAAACAAAAATAAAATGATTATATGACGTAGCAAACATTAAATCTATTAAGTTGATTGACTAAAGTAAAGATGTGATTATAACATGAGACACACATGCATATATATTATACTATTTTTATTTTTCATATACACTACTAATTTTTATTAACTTTTTGATTATATATACATACCGTAAAATAAATATGTAAATGTACCAGTTCTTTAAAAAATTACTAAAAATATATTTTTTTAGTGACAAACAAAACAATAAAGTGCTACTTCTTCAAACCAATATCTTCAGAAATATATTCAGATGCAAGAATCTAGCGAACAAAAAAAATGTTAAAGATGGTTATGACCTCTTCTTTTATACGGTCCCACTCTCTCATAGAACTATTTCAAATGGTAAACCAACTAGATACTAGATAGTTGTACTACCTAAAATGGACTTGTGAGTTCGAGATAACAACAAGTTTTCATGTGTGGAGAAGCTGAAAAGGGGATAAGTATATGTTTAGTAATGAACAAGAGATCATGCATTTTAAGACTAATCTAAAAAGGTAATATGTTAGGTTTCAATCGTGAATGAAATTTTTTTTTAAGAGACACTGATTTGAATATTGGACTTGGCATCAATTACAATAGAAAGGACACTTCATCGACGTGTAGAAATAAGTAAATAATAGACTTGTACACATCCAAATTTGTCATGCTATTTAATTTAAATTGTGTGAAAGTAGTTAGATGAGTTGAAGTTGAATATTAAACAAAGTGATGAATTCAATAATCGATTTCTTTTGACCCGTACAGTCTTTGTTGAACTTCAACTATGACGAAGTAAATGTTTATCCACATTTAAAGTAGTTGTGAATTGATATTGTACATATTATTCATGGACTAACTTAATTTGGATGCATCCATTGACTTAATGCACTCCCGGTCAAACATAAAATATATTTATCTGTAAATTTATATCACTGTTTAATTCAAAAGAGTTCTATACAAAAGCGGTTCTAAGTTTCTAACGTTTTATTAAAAGTTTTCATAATAACTATATATGTACTTGAAACTAAAGCTTGAGTGGAAGTTTGGGAATTGGTATCACGACATTTACATAAGTAAATTAACCCATAATAAAGGGTTCACTTCCTAAAATATGTTCCTCATCGATCCTTAGAAGCTCAAGCAAACATCCATCATTTTTTTACTCTTTACCTTGATAAACGTTAATCTCAGAGGATTAGTGTATGCTACGTGAGCTTATATAGACGTTAAGCATCTTTGAAAACTCTTTAATACATTTAACTTCACAAATCTTGTTTTAAAGTTTCATATTCAACTTATGATACACTGACCAAACATATATATGGTACGCAACCTCATCGAACACCATTTTGGGTGTATTTCTTATCACGTAGAACAGTAGGGTACCAACGTATGGTATGCTGACTGCGTACACCTTGCCCATTGGTGTAAGGTACACTGGCTACAAGGTATATTGTGCATGTTTTGATGTCAAGATGAAACTCAACCAATTTGTTCAAAAACCTAGTAAACTGCTTAGCATTAAAAAGAAAAGAAAAAGAAAAACATATACATCAATTAACCTTGAATTATTCAATATAATTCAAAGATGACTCATGATCACCAACCAGATGTTTGCCCGTTCAACGAAGTCCAAAACCTACTCCAAATTAAAAAAAAAGTATGGACCAAGTTAATTTGACTTTCCAACATATTTGATAAAATATATTATTCTTGAAATGTTAATTAATGATTTGGCTATAACCTGATTCCATGTGTCCAATTTGTTTTAAGTATTCATAAAATATATAGAAAATTACAATTTTTATCCTTTATAAAAGTCAAAACTAAGGATTGAGTCCTTTAAAACTTTTAGTTTCAGTCTTTATCCTTTATATGAAAAGTTGTCACGCCTTTTGTTCTTTTCACTAACTGGGTTAGAAAATCTCAGTTAAGTTAAGTAATGTGCAAGACATATGAGGACAAACTGGTCTTTTTACCTCTAAAGGACAATTCTTGTAATTTAATACTCCCTCCGTCCCAATTTAAATGTCATCCTTTCCTTTTTTGTTTGTCCCAAATTAAATGTCCATTTCCAAAAATAGAAATGTAATTTCCAGTTTTGCCCATAAAAGACAAAACACAATCACCACTTTTGAGGATATTATTGTCATTTTACCACATACAAACAAAAAAAATTCTTAAAATGTGTGTTTTTGGAAGTGAGACATTTAAATTGGGACGGAGGGAGTATAAAAATATTAACTGTTGACTGCTCCGTTGACCTCTGTTGACCCATCATCTTCACCCAACTTCTAACAATCACCCTAACTATCTAATAATGTTAACAAGGAAAAAGGGGTGTCTTGGGGTTTAGTGTTGAACCACCATCAGACCACTATATAACCATACTATCACCATCACCTTCGGTCACCGGAGTAACTAGCGCCGTCACCGACTTTCTTCTGTCACGACCTTCAACGCCAACAGCCAACAACCATCACCCACTATCGAGCCATCAGCAGCATCATTCTCGTCACCTGTAACCACCGTAACCCCCACCACCATCACCGTCGTCTTCAATCACCACCACAACCACTATCTTCCATCCAACACCATTGACAACAACCATAGCCAATCACCACTATAATTATTAGAAATGAGGGGGTTTTACCTTTGATAACAGATCTGACCCGATCAGAACCTCACCCGAACCACCCCCACTGTCACCGTCGTCTTCTTCCTCTCTCTCTATCTCTCTCTCTCTCTCTCTCTCTCTCTCTCTCTCTCTACAATAGCAACAGTTAGTGGAATGGGTGAGGGTGTGGTGGTGTTGTGGACTGCTCGGCCGGAGCTCCACCTTGGGTGGCGGAGACCCGCCGGTCTCCTCCTCTTTCTCCGGCTCACTCCTCTTCTCCCTAGGTCTTTCTCTCTCTAACATATGTGTGTGTTTGTTTGATATTTGATATACAGATGAATGTGTGTGCGGTGTTTTTGATATACAGATGAATGTGTGTGTGGTGTTCGTTTGAAGATAACTCTGGAGAGGAAGGATCTAATTTTTAGGGTTTTTGATTGATTTGGGGGTATAATTTGGGGGAGATGGAAGTAATAAATCAGATTTTATAAGGGATTAAAATGAGGGGTGAAATTACGTTTATACCCTCACATGCATTCCATGTGGGGTGACTTAACTGATTATACTAACTGGGTTAAGTGTAAAGGACAAAAATCGTGGCAACTTTTCATATAAAGAATAAAAACTGAAACTAAAAGTTTTAAAGGACCCAGTCCATAGTTTTGGTGTTTATAAAGGACAAAAGTTGTAATTTTCTCTAAAATATATGAGAAAGTTAAAATGTATTTTTTTAACAGCAATCACTTTATAGCTATATATAAAGAGCCAGCAAGAAGCTGGAATACAACCGAAACACCAATCCGAAACAGGAACAATCACAAACAAACACCACAACAAATGGAACAACTAGACATATTTGGCAACATCAAACATCACCCAATCGTCCCACCATATCTTGCACTTCTTCCATCTGTTTGACACCCAAAAAAAAGAATCTTCTTTGATTTGGTCAACCAGAACCCGGGCGGAGTAAAACTGCCTTCGAAAACTTTCGTGTTCCTCGCAATCCACAATTTCCAAGTAGTAGCGACCACAACCGTATGCACCATCCTTTTCCAAACTTTAGAACCTAGGGCCTTCTCCAAATAATGTAACATGTCTTCAACGGAATCGACATCGTTAGGCCAAGGGATTTTAAGCCAAATCACAATGTTTCACCAAACGGCCATTGCCCACAAGCATTGTAACAATGCATGATCTGCAGTCTCTCGATGAAGACCGCATCTCGGGCACAAAAAATCAGATATCACTACTCCACGGGCAGCGAGTTCGACTCTCGTAGCAATCTTCCCATCAATCGCCCTCCAAAGAAAATGATTAGTTTTAAGAGGGGCCCAAGGATTCCATGTAAAGCATTTATTAGTCTGCTGATTTGGAACATTTGCTGCAATTTGGAACTGCAGATCCTTAACAGAAGAAGATCCTCCGAGCTGCAATTGTCCCAAGCCCAAACGTCATCGTCATTGTTTAATGCCACTCCCGATAACCCATCTGACAGCCCCTGGAGCTGCTGTAATTCGGCTGCAGAACTGGGCTCACGAGTCTAGGTCCAGTTCATGGCCCAACCAACTTCTGTCCATTTTAACATATCGCCCACACAGGCGTCCACATTCACAACAAGTTTAAATAAATCATGGTATGACTTCATGAAACATTGATCCGATCTCCAAGCATCTTTCCAGAAGCTAGTAATTTTACCATTACCCACCTTAACTTTGAGTTTGTTGCTGATTTCGATACCTTTACAATGAAGGGTGCCCTCTACATTACTAATATCCTTCCACACTCCCGCAATCGTCTTCTTCGCAGGAATAATATGTTTTAGGCGACTTGAGGAATGAATCGACTAAAATAACATCAATCTAGAGTTTAGGCTTTTCACTTTTGTACCTCCACCACCATTTAGATAACATCGCCACATTGAAGTCTTCTATACTCCCCACTCCCATCCCACCTAAATCTTTCGGTTTCAAAATCCGCTCCCACCGCACCCGTCTAAGTTTACTTCTACCCTATTCTTACCCCAAAGGAAGTCTCTTCTAATGGATTCAAGTTTGTTTAAAACAAACTTAGAGGCTTGAAATAGAGAGAGATAATAAGAGGGAAGGCACCTAGGACCGGCTTAATGAGAGTAATTCTGCCCGCAAATGACAGCGTCTTCGCTTTCCAATTCGAGAGCCTTTTATTAAACTTCTCAATGACTGGCTACCAAAACTTTATCCTTTTCATATTCACACCAATAGGAATCCCTAGGTACACAAAAGGGAAAGAACCCGCTTGACACCCAAGAAGACTCGCATACTCCATCACTTCCTCATCGTCCACCCCCACGCCGTAAAGATGACACTTATTATAATTAACTTTAAGATCTGAAACAAGGAAAAGACATCTCAGAAATCTATTGAGGCTAAGCACATTATGCTTTGACCATTCCCCAACGAAAATGACATCATCCGTATAACATAGATGCGAGAGAATCGACCCATCGTTCGGTAATTGAAGCCCATGAAACAGCCCCAAACCGACCGCCTTTTCATGAACATACACACTACTTCCATCGCAATAATAAAAAGGAACGAAGATAATGGGTCTCTTTGACAAAAGCCTCTTTTAAACTTGAACTCTCCGGTTAGTGATCCTTTAACCAAAACTGAACCTCTTCCGGAAGTAAGGCACCCCTTTATCCAATCAATCCATCTACTAGGGAAGCCCATGAACTCCATCGTAATAAATAGAAACTTCCAATTTAAAGAGTCGTAAGCTCTTTGGAAATCAACTTTGAAGATAAGAGTCTTGAGTTTCCTTTTTTTGCCCAAGAAATAGTTTCACTAACAACAAGAGGGTCGTCAAGAATATTCCTTCCGCCAACAAACACCGATTGAGTAGGGTTAATAATCGGATCAAGAACATGCTTCAATCTATTGGACAAGACTTTAGCGATAATTTTGTATAGATAACCCACAAGAGAAATAGGCCCAAAGTCTTCCACAATTTGAGGGTCCGGTTTCTTCGCAATAAGAGCCACAAACGAGGCATTGCAACCAGTCGAAATCTGCCCCAAAACAAAAAATTCATCAAACATCCCACCAATCGGCCCTTTTACCTCCTCTCCATAAGCCTTGAAGAATTTAAGAGTGAAGCCGTCTGGACCCGACGACTTCCCACCATTGCAATCTTTAATAGCACTCCAGATTTCATTAACAGAAAAAGGATTGAACAGCCAATTCGCATGTTCGGCAGATAGCCTAGGCAGCCCCTAGTTGATAAAATTGGGTCTTCTATACATGGGCTCATAAAATTGCTTTTTAAACCACTTAAAGATAGCCATCTTAATTTCGTTTGGAGCTGTAATCGAGTCAGCACCAACTCTTAAGCCATAGAGATTATTTCTGGCTCTGTTGACATTGATCACGTTATGAAAAATTTTTGAGTTTTCATCGCCGAACTTCAACCAGTTAACCCGTCCTTCTGCATCAAATATTTAGTTCTTTTTTTCTCCAACTCCTTAATTTTAATTCTAGTATCCACACAAGTCTGTTTATCGGCCACGGAAAGACACCCAGATTCAGCTTTCTTTTCAATCGCCTCCACCAATTTAGACAGCCCCTCCAGCTCCTTTTCTTCTTCCAACTTTTTACCTGCCTCCACTTTTTTATATCTAATTTAGTACTTTTTAGAGCAGCGGCAATAGCAGCATCGAACATGCTCTCCTTATTCAGCAAAGCCAGTTTTTCCTGAACAATCGCAGTTAATTTATGGTCCTCAATCCAACTATTATAAAATCTGAATGGGGCAGGCCCAAAGTCACGCGGCTCACACACCAAGGAAATGGGACAATGATCCGACATATTTCTATCATGCACCTTTAAAATAGCATCCGGCCACCGAGCCATGAATGAGGCACTAACAAGACAACGATCCAGCTTACTAAGTTTAACGTCTTCATGATCAGACACATAAGTGAAATACCCTCTGACCATATTGTATTCCAACCAACCAATTCTGCTGATAAAATTATTGAAATACGAGGCTGCAACCAGATCGAACACCGAATTAACTCTTTCATCTCCACCTTTTGAATTCATTATAATCTCCGATAGCGACCCACATACCATTAAATTGACTAGAAACATCCACAATCTCCTCCCACAATAATCTCCTACTACCCGGGTTGTTGAGGGCATGTATGTTGATAATATTGACAGTATCGTCCAGGCTCGTAATAGAGCCCGAAACCAAAAGAAAATGGCGATTTTTAAGAACCTGGACTAACAAGAAACGGCTAGGATCCCAAATAGAAATCAACCCTCCGATCTTCCAACAACATCAACAGAATCCGAGCTCATGGGGGAGCAACCCCAAAACTTAGCAATCAAATCTTCAAACATCCCACCTTGATGAGACTCCTGCAAACATAGAAAATCAATCTTACCAGTCCTTTTAAGATCACAGACCCAAGACTGTTTGTCTGCTCTGATAAACCCACGAATATTAAGGGAAAGGAGATTCATTTGGAACTTCTTTCAATCGCTTCACCATAAACTAAATTCCTCATGTGATTTTGGAATCCATTAAGGCCAATACCCAAACATTCCCCGTAATCTAAGGAATCGTCAACTTCATTATCAAGATCCAGACCGGCTTCTGAATCAAAAACACTATCTGCATCATCATCGAGAAAATCATTGGGCTCCTCCTGCACTTCTTCAACCAAGAGACCCTCTTCCCTCTAAGCTAAAGGGATTCGAGTCTTGAGACAAGTTAAGATTTAGAACTGGAATATTATAATTAATTGGGGGGGGGGGGGGTTAACATCCCATGCCCTCCTAAAATTCCCATCTGATGAGCCACAATGGGCTTCACTATTGTCTCCATTTTTTTTTATTATTATTAAGAGAACTAGGCCAACAATAATACTTTTTAATTGGGCCTGACCACTTGGCCCGAAAGAACTAAGACACTTAATGGACTCGACGTCATCTTCTCTCACTTGGTGGGTCTGCCAGACATCATCATCACCAGTCCTAGGGAAATGGACCCAATGCTTATCATGCAAAGGAAAATTGAGTTGTTTCTTCCCATGCACGACCTTCCATCTATCTCTGATTCTTCAACTTCCTCCATGTTACCGCCGGCAACAATCACCGACCGGACAGCCGGTAGATTAACCCTATCAGCTTGAAACTGCACCTGGTCCGAAATCTCCAGGATAACCGGGTGCCAACCTGGATCGAACTCTTCAACCCATACTTTCACTAACGAATTTTTCCAAGATAACACTACCTCGGAATTAATCTTATTGCCAGAATCAACGAGCACAACCATATTGGTGAACGACATATCCAAATCTTCAAGCGCAGTGTTCGACGGAACAAGTAACCGCCCACATTGTTCCCCACTTTATTAATAATATGTCTATCCCGCAAGCATAAAGGTTTTCCGTAACCTTGATCCATGCCAACCTTTGAAAATCCATACTTTTGCCATCCCAAATGCCAAGTGAGGAGAACAAATGAGACCAAATCTGCTTTGCTTCAGAAAAGAAAACTTGGCAAACTTCAACTTCTTTGAAAATAAGAGCCACCCTGAGGCCACCCAAGTACTTTAGCTGAACGTACTTGTTAATCAATTCCTCATGTAAAGCAACCAGCTGATTCAAAAACTCGAACTCCTTAACTTCCCCTACAAGAAGCTTCTCCTACCACCTTCTATTCACACCAGAGCAAGATGGAGGCAACTCAATACCGAACTGATATTGCTTCCCAGTAACCACATTCACCAAAGCTTCTTTTGAAAGACCGGCTATTCGGCATAAACTCAGTTCTAGGTTGCAATGGAATGGAATTAATTTTTTCCCTAAGATCGTCAGTCACCGGAGCCTCCATCCTCTGAAAAACCGACTGTCTAACCGGGTCTTTCAAAAATGAGTTTAACTTGCCATTCCGATTGAATCTTGCCAACTTAATCCCAAGGACATCTCCATCAAACTTAACACCTCTCAAGGTGTCTAGCCAACCATTAACATCCCCCACATTAGAGAACTTAACGAATCCAAACTTGTTGCCGTGTTTATCTCTCTTTGCCGGAATAAAGAGTCTTCAAAGTTTTCAAAATGTTGAAAGGCTTACCACAATCTTTCCGTGTTACAATCATTGGGAAGATTCGTAACAAAGAAAGAAATGGTATCTTTAAGTCTATCTTCTCAAGAGATAAATCTTTTCTCCTTGCGTACATCTGCCTTGGAAACCACCTGTATTATGTATCGTTTGGTTTATGATTCGCTTTTACAAAAGCTTTCATGTCATCTATTTGAATTGTTAATTAATAGACTCGTGTAATAGAAATGTTTGGTTCATGTTATATTTTTTTAGTAATTTTGTTTTTTTTCTTTTAAACACATACATATTGTTCTTATAGAATTAAAACTTGGTACACATTGTGACATCCTAGGCAAATCCCACATCGGCCGTGGCCAGGAGAGATCCTTGGTTCATATGTAACCCAATGCCTCTCAAATCACCAACGCGTTTTAGGGCTTAATGTTAGTGAATGAGGAGAACTCCACAGTTAAGCGTGCTCAGGTGGGAGCAATATAACGATAGTGACCTCCTGGGAAGTCTCCACCGGGCAACCCAAAACAATCTGTTAGCTCTGGATGGGTGACCCATCGGGCAAAGCAGACAATATTGGTGGTGAGAGGGGCCGGGTGTCCGGATGTTACACACATTTTGTTGGGTCTATTCATTACTGAAATTTAATTCTTTTTTAAGCGTACCCGTATAACCATGCTGAAATTTGCGTATTGGCCAAAGCGGACTGAAATTTTATAATAAACAGACATAGCAACTCCATATAGAGCATTTGTGTTTGTTTTGTAAATTGTGGCATGGTATCTTAAAAATGAAGATGACATTTTCTACTCTAGCTTCATTTTAGTTTTTTGGTTTTTTTTTCATCATAAAAGAAGGTTACCACGGGGAATAAGCAATAAAAACCGATCTTACTTCATGTGACGAGTAAAATCTCTTGTATGTATGATAGAACAGAAAGGTACCGACTTGTAATCTCATTATTTTCACACAAGACATTTGTTATTGGATTTATAACTTATTTATTTGTTGTTCTCATTTATGCTATTTTGGTAAGACATGTTTAGTACAAATTACTAAAATATCATTACATAGGTCTAATAAAACAGGTAGAAGAGACGTACCAATGAGTGAATAAAACAGGGAAAATACACATGAGGAGGAAATAATGATACATATTTAACGAGTAAAATGCAATTGAGCAACTCCAAGCTTTCAAGCATGAAGTTAGTGACCTGCAAAAATATAATCGAGTATTATACTTGAGAGTTAATACGTTCAAAAGTAGCATGTATGTACAACTGATAAACCATGTGCTAATTAAGTGTTCTAGATTAAAACCAAATTAATGAAATATAATTCCATCCAAAATAAAAAAATCAATTGATTATCAACCCAAATTCACAAAATTTCAACCCTACAATATTTTCTTTCATGAGTTATGATAGGTTACCTTTAATAGTTTTATTGTTATTATTTACTAATTTTATAGCAGTGACCTTTTATATTCTTAATTAATTCTTTATTATTACCCTTTAAATATTTCATAAATCTTATATAAAATTTACTAACTTGTTAATTTTTTTTTATTTCATATATATTCCCAATGATATCACTTATAAATAAGAAAATGGTATATTAGCGTAATACATAATATACACAATTTTCTTGAATAATAATAACAATTTTATTAAACAAAAATTGTGTATGAAATGGTACGCCTTTATTAAGCCAAGTTCTGTATTTATATTTTCTTAAGAGTACATATAAATATTTTTGTCGAGTATTGATGTCATGGGGTTTTAGCAAAATTAAACTTCTATTCTTTTAAAATGGCTAAATCCCGAAGGAGATGCCGAGAGTTTTTGATGAAAAGGAAACTAAGTTAGAAAATGGTGGTACGATTTCAAGTTTTAAATTTATAATTTAAAATGATATTTTCTCAAAGTTCTAGACCCCACACAACTGGTAAGTGTACCTATCATGAGTAGTATATAGATGTGCAAGTATCGAGTATCGAACCCAAAGGACACGATTTCCACTACTCAGCTTTAAGTTGCTTTTAATAAGAGAAAAGATAGTAAAGAGAGAGAGAGAGAGAGAGAGAGAGACCAGAGTAGAAATCAATAACCAAAAAGAAGTGTTGCTTTAGGATCTGACTATCTTTGGGACGAATTAATAGTAATTATTTAGTTGAGTGGTGTTGTCAAGTTGCGCACTTATGCTTAACTTGGAGTTGCAACCGCATTCTCCAGAGGTGACTGTTCTCGCATAACTAGTTGTGTTCTTGTTTAAAATGAGGGTCTCCCAAACTGGTAAGCTCACCTCTCAACAATGAAAAACGGACTACTCAAGACTGTATGCATCCAACTTCGAAGAATCCACCCCCCAGTGTTGCGATAAAGACATCTAACTACTTAAAACTTTTATGGACAACTTGCCGGTGGCCGGAGCATAACCGCACAAGCTACCACTTGATATCATAGGTGAGTCGTGACTAACCAGAACACGTGCATCCCCTACTTGAATCAATTATTCTTTCAAAAAGTGATTAGTCTATTATTAACTGTGCGACAATATAATAATGAAAGAAAATAAAGACCGTTTTATTTCAACACGGGTTCACCAATTCTTGACCTGCGCCAAAGCTATCAGATAGACAATGAAGCTAAGTCGCAAGATCAAGTCTTGGTTTATCACCAGGACCAAGTATAAAGACCTAACCAACCCTAAGTGAGATCTTTGATAGTATAGGATTAAGCCACTAAGTGTGTGTATTTCTACCCACAAATGGGCCAATCACTACTCGCGGGATTAGGTTAGCTTACAAGTGCATTGGTTGTTACACACCATGGGTACACTCATAATTCTTCCCAGTTCCTATCAAGACACCCACAAGATCAAATACTAAGTGATTAGTTAATTAATTCATCAAACAAAGTTTTAAGTAAAAAGAATTAGACAGGAACTCAAACACCAACTCAACAAATAAAAATAAAAACTGTATAATTCATACCAAAAAAGTCTTCACCCTAGCAACACTCTAGTATCCTAGCCAAAGATTGGCATTAAAACATACACTCTAATTTGGGTGTATGAAGAACACATATTAGTGGTTGTTTTGTGGATTAAAGAGGGTTTTTAGGTGATTTCTAGTGATCTCTCTCAAGCTCTCAACTCAAGTAGTGTTTATGGAGTGATCCCAAACTCCAAAGGTCACTTACTAGACCCCCAAGATGGCAGAAATAAGAGAGACTCGAGTGGAATGGATGTGTGAAGGGATGGATGAAGGGATGCTCAAAATGTGGGGTGGAGGCCTCTGTTTATAGGCAAAACAGGCCAAGCACGCCCGTGCTTGTATTGGTGGCACGCCCGCGCTCGACAGCAGGTACTGTTGCAGAGTCCTTTCATGCAGAATTGTCCCCCTGCAGGTCATGCACACCCGTGCCACATGTGTGAGCACACCCGTGCTTGCTGGTACAATTAACCGTCTTGTCAGTTTGATTGATTGCAAGCCTTGGGAACACGTTTCGAAGAGCACGGGCGTGCACAGTGATGTGGCACGGTCGTGCTGGGCTGAAAGCTGACAGGTGCACGGCCGTGCACGGTCGGAGAGCGACCTTGCTGCATCTGAAACTGCGTTTTAAGTCTTCAGTTCCTTGTTTTTCGTGTCGTTTTCCTTTCTGGACTTCAAAACTTGCATGTGGGAGACAAGTTTATTGTACCATGTACCCTTTGTCCCCTAGAAGCTTGTTCTCCACTCAAGATGTGCCTTTTTCTTTCCTTTTTGCTTTTTTGCTTCCAATAACCTGTATTTATCTCATAGGAACGATTTAACTATATTTTATAAAAGATAAAAGTATAAAAAGGTACAAAAAGGAGGATAATTACATACCCGCGCTATACGGCGACGACAAAAAATGACATTGATTCATATGCTGTTACTGCTAATTCTTCTTCATCATAATCTCCTCAAATTTTAATCAAACAAAATAGCAAACTTTATGGTTTATAACACGTTCCTTATACAAATCATCATCATACTCATAAAGGCTTATAAAAGTATGTCATTATCAAGGTTAATGAACACTATGATAGACTAATATGGTGATAATAACACTTTGCTGCAAGATAAAGTTCTGGCTGCTGAACTTTCATGTTTTATATTAATAGAACATCATGTTAAATTTGAAAATCAATTAAAAATATGTTTTGTAAATTTAGACTCTTAACTCTTTATAGACCACATCTTCAATAGCTTTGACACAAATCTTGAGGTTAATCTTTATTGCGATTTATATAACAACATCCATGACATCTTTAACTTAACTTCAATCTCATATGACGCCTGCCCAGTGCCGGAAGGTCAAGGAAGTTGGTCTTGTGAATTATGGCCAATACCGGGTATACTTCTGCTCCAAGAACAGAGGATATGAAACTCGATCAGTTGGTCCAAACATTTAGAATAATACATGGGTCGAAAGGACTATAGCATTGATTAATGATAGTCTATGACGCCATACATAGGAATAATAATGATGCTCAACCATGATTTATATTATTGTACCAGAAGCGCAAATTATAATAGTTCGAAAGATTTTTTTTTTTTTGCCTATTCACTTTCTTTAGGCATGGGATATTTTTGTTTCTTTTCTTCAGTAAACGATTATTATAAAACTATATCATATGTTTATAGTTAGTTAAAATCCCCATATTCAAACATTATAAAATAAGAGACATAACTCAAGTATTTTATACTTTTCAGCAAACCTCAACATATTGTAACCCGTAAACCTGTGATAATCAATTAGATGTGAATAATTTATCTTATACATTGTTAAACATTTCATATGTTAACATAAATATATGTTCATCCACCATATGAGACTAATATTTGATTTTTGTGTTTTTCTATTGATAACATCATTTGTATCTTACTTTATTCACGAGTTCTAACACTATATTATATAAAAACAATGCATTATCAACCTTAATCTCATTTTACCTCCCTATGATGATATAGTTATCTATACATGATTTGATATATAGTTAATCTAAATCTCTTATTATATTTGACAAGATTATAATGACTAAGGTAAAATAGGTGTTTGTCAAACTGAAGAGAAAGAAAAATGATGTCAAGAATATATAGCACAATACATACATATACATATTTATAAAAGTTGAAGCTCCTATAACATCATCAAATCAGAACAAGAGCATACAAGGATGTCTTGTATGCACAAAAATAAATAATCTTTTTAAAACTAAATCCAAAATTACATACAAACATAACCAAAGTAGAGACAAAACATACAACATTTGAGTAACCTTGCTTGCCAAAACACATTCACTTCTTTCGATGTATTCACATGGAAAACATGTTGCTTGGTTGTTTTCCCTTTACATTCACCTTTGTCTAACCATTCTTTTTATGAATAAAGAAAACTAATTTATAAGAGTTTTGTTGTCTCTTAGTTTTTCTCAGTAATTACTAAATCATTTAATTTTATAAGGAGTTTCATCTTTTCACTTTCTTTTTTATAATTATTATCATGTTAGAAGAATATAATGAGATATTACTATTATATAATTTAAATCAATTTAATTGTATTTATCAATTTATTCAATAATTCATATATCAATTTAATGTTCATGTAAAAAGACTATTTTACATCCTTACTCACTTCATTAAGTTGTTGTACTATAAGAATAAAATATTGTAATTACTTAAATTTGGTAGGAATCTTTACTAGATGCTTTATAATATAGTATAGATAAAATGATTTAAGTGTAAATATAACTAAAAGCATAGTTAACTTAATGGAATTCTTTGCTTCACAAAGTGTATGTTTACTACATATATAGTAAATGCTATTGACTTGTTTCTATAAAAATTCATCTTTTTCCCAACATAAATCTCATATACACTACGGTATATCTTTTTTTTATACCTTAAAGATTTTAAATGAATATCGAGTAATAGGTGTTAAAAGATCGCTTGTAGCAATCGAGTTAAAGGTTTGATTTGTTACCTGGAACCAAGACTACGAGCAATATCACTTGGCAAAATGAAAGGCGAACACAACCCTTGTCTCAATTGGAAGTTGGTTAGTAGAAAACAAAAACAGTCGGCCGGTCTTCTGGCTTAGTGTGTTCTTTGGCAACGTGGTTGACAGAAGTTTTAAGTCGCCGATAAATTACGATGATACGAAACTCTGATGAGATGTTGAAGATTTAAGAGTGGAAAGTGTGTAACACACGATCTTTTATATATACAATCATGAGTAATTATATCGGTTACAATTTTTGATCTACAATTGCAAGTAAATAAATTGTTTGAGTTTTTCAAAACAAGATGCAGATGGACGTATAGTAGTGAAGTTGCTGAAAGACGCTGAGGATTCAGTTGTAATTTGGTCAAAGAAAGTTATAGAAACCTATGAAAACAATTATGTACAACTATACAAACCTATTTAAAACATTATAATACCCATATAGCATGATGTACAAGTCCATATTGCATAAACCATTTGTATAATAATATTATATAAACAATAAATAATTATAATAATAATAACATTCATTTATTAATTTGGATGTGTTATTAATTTGGATGTGTTAATTAATTGTTGTACTGAATTTGTCTTTCTAATCTAATGAAATTATAAATTTGTCCATATAAAAAAATATGAAATGACTACTTACCCATTATACAATTATACAGTAGTAACTATAGAAATATAGACATATATCATTTATTAACTTTTAAGGGAAAAAATTTCGCATATACCACATTATACATTCGCCCAAACACCCAAAGACAATATAACCAACTAAATTTTTTAGTTATTTACTAACATAAACATAAGAAGGTTTTTGAATCAAATTCAATATAACCAATTAAAGAATCGTAATGTAAAGCGTACATATAAGAATAATTAACCACATAATATAGTGCTTTTCCCAAGTTCAAATAATGTGATATTGTGATGAGACCAAAACACATAAGAAAAGGAATGAAGTTAACATCCACTAAAAGAGGGTTGATAGAAACATGCGAAATATATAATTAAATAATTATCAATAGTTTTAAGAAACTTATCCACAAAATCGACTAGTAAATAGTATTAACAAAATCGATTGGATTTATGTCCTAAGTTATGTTATTCAACAAAATAATTTAATTTATAAGGTTTTTTTTAATCATCACTAGCAATAATAAAAGCTTTTTAATTTAGATCGAATAGTTGTTAATTGTTAGCATCTTGTTATTTTCATCAACTAACACCTCAAGGCTCAAGCTGATTTTATTTTATTTAAATGTTTTTTTCACAAAAGTAAAAGTTAATATTCGTACAAACAATTATTATCAACAATATAGTATTATTTGACAATCATGTTTTTAAATTTATTGGTGACCTAACTATGGTAGATACGGGCCGACAAAAGATTGTAGTGATCAAATTTGAGCGATACAAATTAAATTCGTTCTAATTATAAAGATTCCAGAAATTGAACCATAACTATTTTTAAGCCTATGCTTTGAACTATAACTAGTACTAATGCCACACTACCACCACGATAACTAACATCGATGTTAGTTATCAAAATAAATGACACAAAAGAAATAAACATGACAAAAATAAATGACACTGAACAAAAAGTAGACATAAAAACGTTGAACCATGCACACTTGTTTTAATGCCAAAAATTGTACCGAAACCTAAAACATTGAAAAAGAATAGCAAGTCAATCTAGGTCCCACGCATTGCGACGAGATTGTTAAACGGAAAAACATGCGTAAAAACGTCGAACCATAGATGCATGTGCGGCGTGTTAACTCGTTAAATTTAGAACGAAACGTAAAACAAAAAAAAATGTAAAGGATAGAAAGTATAGGGACCAAAGTTGAAAAGTAGAAAGTGTTATGGTTAAATTGTAAAAAGTCAAAAGTATTTTTCTAACTTTTTTTAATTGAATAAAAGTATTGGGATTAAAAATAAAAACAAAAACAAAAAAAAATACACAATACACTTTCAAAGCATGATCGAGATACAAAATCACTATTAAATTTTTACTATATGCATATGAAAAAAGTCAATATTTTTTTATTGGTTTCTATCATCAATCAATAATAAATAATCAAGTAATTAGTACTTACAAAATTAATAAACTGTTGAATTGAATAATTTTTAAAGACTAAGAAAACACTCATGAGTACGCCTCAATAATTATTACATGTAGATAAGTATAGTTTAAAAAAAAATCTAGTATTCCGGTTGACCCTTAAAACATTTCCTTCCTAGATTACTATTTCTTATTTCTTAGATATTGAAATAGATAACATAAGGCTAGTAAATCATTTATATAAAGCAACAATAATATACAACTTTGTCTACTAATCTTCCCCCATACTCAACAATAAATTTAGGAGGGTTTGCCATCCATAAACATCACCACAAGTTGGCTAAAGAAGCAAGCAAAGATGGCATGCATCCGACTAAGGCAAACGTAGTAAATCATGGGTGGTTAAGGTTTGCCACAATATAGAAAAGAAGTTTTAAAATAACTTTTCATTAGTAGATGCAAATCCAGCTCAAAATCATATTAATTGTCAAATGTCATGATGCCATAAATCGACACAAGTTGTATAAATAAGTTTATTAGACTATGAGACGTAAGTAATCACTTATGTTCAATTAGGCAACTGTTGATGTAAAGGCAAATAATGCCATCTCTCACAAGTACCTAATTATACATAAAGGTATTCATGTTCAAAGGTGACATGAATATATAATATATCCACTATACATTTTGTGTTATTGGCAAAGAATTATGGACATTTACAAAATAATGGACCAATAGAATTTAAAACAGAAGACATGTTTTCCAAAATGCAAAAATGAATATGGCATTATTAAAGTAGCAAATGGCATTGAAATAATGAGTATCATTATTAAAGTTATTCCAGAATATCATTATTCATGTCATAACTTTGTATTAGCATTCAATTGATCGATCTCGCACTTGTTGGAGTATATTATTGACTTTGGTCCTGTTATTCTTTCTTTTAATAATAAGTCGAATACGCTTAAGTAACAACTTCCTTTATGGTAATTTTGTTTTTATTCTTCTTGAATGCAATTGAATTTCATTTTTGGTCCTTCTTATATACAAGGACGGGAACGTCTTTATATGTGTGAAAGATGTAGATATTTTGATAAAAAGCTTTTGATCGAGTGCATGATGCTTCATGAAAAAAATATTTGGTTAGAGAATAAGAAATTGAGTCAGAATATACTGTAAATAGTAAAAAGATATATTTTGCAAATTGTAAGGAGTGACAAAGTCACATGAATCATTTTTTGTTATGTTTTCTTTTATCTAATGATTTATAGTCCCCCATGCATTATCACTCACACCATTATACACTTGCGTTGTTATTTTACGCTTTATTTATATATATATGTTTTTTTATATAGACGTTTTATATAAACAGGTGGCTTTCAAGTGTCGCGTTGTGGCGCAGTCACCGTAGATCTAAACGGAACTAAACACGACTATAAAAATTGGTTATATTCTCGTTTGTGAAATCCATCATCAATTTCACTAATCCCACTATTTACCCAAAACTTATCATAACAAACCTACCATCAAATGCAACCAAAACTCAACGATTAACAAAAACAATTAAGAACGAAAGGTTTTTAAACTAAATAGCAACAAAATGTGTAAGATCAACAAACTCAGATCTCGCATATCATTATCGTAAAAAATAGCTCAGTGCCGCAACAACAACAACTTTGGTTGTCATGCCAAGAAGCAAGCGACCATCATCGCCGAGTAATACTGAGGAACCAACACCTACAACACCAGCAAATTACGAATGCTATACGAATAGCCCTGCA
>JAUTDX010005650.1:0-28056 GCA_030844895.1 Ambrosia x helenae
GCGAACGGGAACACTAGATACGAATGAGAACCAGAAATGAGAATGACTAAAAAATGGTACAAATGGACCTATTTGCACTAAAAACTCACTACGAATGAGACTCAAATAGATTCATTCGCATAGTCATCAGCAACCATTCACACTGTTTGAAAAACAATCATTTTCTGAGTTCAAAAACACAATTTTTAATCTGAATTTTGAAAATTTTCACCAATTTATCTCGTGCGAATAAGTCTTAATGAAACAATTGATAAAGTAGCATATGAGTAATGCATTTGAATATATCAAAGAACGGTTTACTCTTCCCTGGTGTTGTGACCCCAGCTTTAGGTAGTTTAGGAGCTGGAATCATAGCACTTAAGTACCCTGGAGTTCTATACTGGGGATTCAACAACGTTGATGAAATTTTACATACCAGAAAGATAGCTTCAGCACTTTGGATATGGCTTTCGACTCAGTAGATATAGCTAAAGTTGTAGCCACGGCTCTATGTAAAGGGCTGGGCTCATTGGCGGGTTGTATGCACCAAGTTTGATGATTGGTGCTTGCAAGTGGGTGCGGTTATTGGTGGCTCAGCTCCTAAACCACCTAGAGCCAGGGCCAAAAGAGTTATTCGCACCGTATCAAATAAGACTTATTCGCACCAGATAAAATTACTCATACGCTACTTTATCAATTATTTCATTATGTTTCAACTTTGACGCATTTCAAACCAAGTAGTCATGTTCTTCAAATGATCTAAGCTAATTTCAATGTTCTTTAAGTCTAGAAGAAACATGTTCCTAATCCGAATAACGTTCATTGTCCAATCCACCTTTCGGAATCCCTTTTCTAAATAGTTTGCAACAAAACCAAAACACTTTATCAATCTTTTTCCAATACACTAGCCATTCTCTATCACAACTCCCTTTATTTAATAGAGTTCTTGTATACAAAGTTGCATTAAAGTGTCTTCCAGATGTATTTATGGGGGGCCATTTCAATTGTCAACTCGTTTTGGACCTTTCTCTCTACCAAAACATTCATCATGTTAGGATTAAGTGTACCCCAATTTTTAGTATTAGATAAATTAATTTGATTAACCTCAACATCATCTTCTTCACCTTTATTACCAACATCATCTTCTTCACCATTATTACGAACATCTTTTTTTTCACCATTATATACCAGCATCATCTTCTTCACCATTATCACCAACATCATCTTCTTGAATAATAATAACATCATCGCCTTCTTCTACATTATCATCAACATTATCATTATCATTGGCATTTGATTCATCAACATTATCATTGTCATTTGCTTCATCAACATGAGCATGTTCTTCATCAATACTAGATTTTGAAGCTTGAGGCTTTTTTGGTAAAAATTTAAGCATATCCCCGGCTCGAAAATTGGTTAAGTCTTCAATCTTTTTTCTCTTCTTTCCTTTTTTGACAAGCGGATAAATGTTTAGGAGTCATAGTTTTCTGAAAGACATGATATACTAAGAATGCTTAGATATATTCATTATTCAAGTGATTTATTTCAAATAACCAAGCATATAATCAGTTATCATAGATCAAGACTTGAAGTATTCATTATTCAAGTGACAAGTATTAGGCCCTTCACGAAATCAAGCAAACTGATTAAAATAATTTCAAGGCATAGCTTTGGAACAATGAAGTAACAAACATTACTTTAGACCTTAGTATCAGGCCCTTCACGAAATCAAATCCTTGATTAATACTGTTTCAAACAACCAGACCAAAGAACTGAATGTTTTAATTTTGAATAAGCAAAAATGCAAACTCAAAACCTAGGCTAAATGCTTAATAAATGCAAAATCAAAACCTAGGCTAAATGCTTAATAACTGATCACTTGATAAAATATAAAAAATTCACTTGATACTTGAAGATTCAGTGTTCAATGAATGAAGAATAAAACCAATTGATACAAAAAAAAAAACCGTTTTCAACTACTTGAATTTTAGAAAGAAAAAAAAAACTTTCAACATTGTGTGGCAATCGCATCGTCACCTAAATAAAACCAACCGGGATCGTTGTTACTAATCGTCGATTGGAATTCCAAAATTGTGAAAACCTTCCCTCCCTTCACAATCGACATTGGCGTCTCCCATTCTTTTCAAGTTCCGCCAAAGACCTTTGTTAGTTAATTGGGTTTAAGTTGAAAAATAATGTGCCAAAAGTTTGGTAATGGGCATTATACACATATTAGTGGGTTTAAGTTTTAAAAAAAATCTATATATTTTTTTTTTTTAATTAAGTTTGGGCCCCTTTGAATGATGAGCCCAGATCGGCTGCCTACCTTGCACTGGCCTAAGCCAGACCTAGTATTAAGTGATTAAATAATTCAAAACTAATTTTTGAATTGATTTTGTTTGGGCCTAAGTTTTGAGTGTTATATTGGTTTTCTATTTAAACACACACATATATAAAAATTTTATAAAAAAATTTGCCCTACCACGTGGCCTCCTTGGCTACCCTAAGAGGCTCCCGTGCTAATACACAAAGGAGTACTGTGACGTTGATACAAAAATTATTTAGTAAAAGTATACTCAACATCTATAGTTTGTGATAGGTCTGAGAGAGAAAAAACTTGTCAACAAATGTAATAAACCTCAAATATTTTAGGCATTTCATTGCATTGAATATAACACTGATATAGATTGGGAGGAAGAATTTGTTTGACGGTGTTTTTTTCTCTTTCATAATTTAGAGATGCTAACTTGATAACTATTATGAGCTAACAGGAGAGAACTAAAATTTTAAATAAGATGCCACCGGCATCTTTGAGGGTAGTAAAGGTAAAGAAGCTTCAGATTTCAATACTTTAATGGCTTGTCTCATCGATGGCGAAGTTCTGAGTTAGGGTGCACACACCATAGCCCAACGATCATTAAACGCTCGATTTCTCCTTCCTCGAAGTATGACCCTAGGCTCGGATCGGCTGCTTTGAAAAGAGTCCCAGCCCCGTAAAGCTCCCAAACCCATTCTAATAACCATATTCTTTTTCCTTGAGCGTCATAGTCAATGGGTTTTCTTCCACAAGCTATTTCCAATGCAACAACGCCCAAGCTATACACATCTGATTCCTGGTTGCGCTTCCGGTGATTACACATTCAGGAGCCATGTAACCCAAGGTTCCAGCCAGCATCGTTTGTTTCTGAGCCTTTCTCGTGGTCAACCAACTTAGCTAGGCCGAAATCACCAAGCTTTGCATTGAAGTTTGAGTCCAGCATCACATTACTAGATTTAATATCTCTATGAAGAACACATTGCTCCCATTCTTCATGTAAGTATAGCAAGGCAGAAGCCAAACCAATGGCGATTTTGTACCTTGTATTCCATGTCAACAAACTCTTTCCCTTAAAGAGATGTAAATCTAAGCTTCCGTTCTCCATAAATTCATAAGCAATCAATAGTTCTCCTTTGTCATGGCACCAACCAGTGAGTTGCACCAAATTTCTATGTCTTAGTCGACTAATGATCCTGATTTCAGACGTATACTCTTTGATCCCTTGATTAGAAGTCTTTGACACTTTTTTGACTGCAACATAACGTGCCTAAATCTTTTAGAAAACCTTTGTAAACTCCACCAAAACCACCCTCTCTCGAGTTTCTCTGTCTCTGCGAAGTCAGCAGTTGACTTAGCTAATTCATAGTAAGAAAATCTTCTAGGCACATCGGCCCCTATTTCGAGCCCATTGTTCATCTTCAAAGCAAGTCCAACTTCCTCCATATTATCACTAATGTTTTTCTTCCTCCTCCATAAAAAATATGCAAGTACCACCAAAAGAGTAACAACTAGAACCAACGTTCCAACTATTAACTTCACGTTACGCGATGTATCGTTTTTCCCCTTCATAGGATTGGGGCTCATGGATGGCGCTAACCCGTTGTTGTCTTCCACCTTAAAATCAGTACTATTAAACGTCCAAGAACTTACACTGTTTTTCTCATACCCATCTCCAGTGGAAGCAGAAAACCCAAAAATAACCCATTCAGGCAACACATCCCTTAGATCAATGGTGTAATTAAGCCCAGTTTCCCATATTGCTAAATTATCTATAAAACTAGTGAAGGAAACACTAAGACTTTTTGAATCGGAACAATAATTAATCAAGCTTTACACTCTTTTCCGTGTGTTTATATTACTAAACCATTTCCGATAAATAACAGAAGTCATAGAGTTAATGTTGATACCTACATGGTTACCTATGAGACTTGGATCCCATTCGTTTTTTGTCATAAGTGTCGAACTCCACAGCCACGAATGGATATATACTCGTATTGGTTGAACCATTGAACGGAAGCCCAATGGATCCTCCGCCATTTATCACGGAATTTTCCTGAGCTAGGAAGAATGTGAGCCCATCACCCGAACCTTCTTTCATGTATGAATCAATCACAAATGTGAAACTGGTAGAGAAGCTGGCTAGATCATTTGAGTCTTTGTCCCAAAGACGAAGTGGGCTGATGTACGTTGCTCGACTCCTAGCCAGGTCGAACCATGATCGCCCTGCTTATTGTGGCTTACTAGTAGTTCATTACTAGAGGTGTTATAAGCTGCATAATCTGAGAATATTATATCCAGAGAATACTTTAGCTTCAATTGATCTCTTCTTTCCAAAATAAATTTGGTCCGGAACTAGAATTCCATTCGACCTTGACCAATTCGATATTACTCCACCTCAACTTCTAGACTTTCCAGTCCGTAACTTCAACGAGTTCCTCGACACAACGCAATTTGTAGTCGACATTAATCTCCTCTGGCGGTATCACAGGCGCCTCGCCAGACGAACACTCCTTCAAATTACAACGTGAAACACATCACGGGCTCCAGAAAGTTCTTGTTGTAACTTAAGTCAATACGTAACTAGGCCTACCCTTGCTAAGATCCCAAACTTTCCAATGTAGCGAGGGCTAAGCTTTCCTTGCCTACCAAACCTATTAACGCCTTTCCAAGGCGATACTTCCAACATAAAACACTATCTCGCCTTCCATGTTCGGTCACCAATAATGCTCTTTCAAATCCTTATACATGTTGCCAATCCCAGGGTGTATCGAATATTCTGACTTACAGGTCTCATCCACAACTAATTCACGCATACCCCAATACACCATATTCAAACACAATCATAAGGTACACTACCTCAACAACTTTCAGACTCCAATCTCTTATCCTTTTACACAAGCGTTCGCACTTCAAGTTTATCTTCCTTCCCAAGCTTCTTGTCGTGCTTTCCTGACTTGAGCTATAGGGCTCATATGGTTTGTCAAACCTAATGCACATACACGTGATGGTTTAACCTCTTTCCTTTCTATTTAAAGGATCAACCACAATGCTCGCTTTTCCAAGATGATAACGAATTTCCCAATCACAATCATTGAGTATCTCAACCCATCTTTGCTGCCTCTTAATAATCTCTTTCCGATTCATATACGATGAAGACTTCTATGATCCATAAAGATCGTACACTAAGTATCATAAATATAGTGTCTCCAAATCTTGAGCGCAAAAATCACATCTCCTATCTCCAAGTCATGTGTCTTGTAATTCACTTTGAGAACTTTTAGTTGTCTTGACGCATAAGCTTGCATCAACACGCAACCTAAGCCTTAATGAGAATCATTACAGTACACCACATAACCATCGTTTCCATCGGGAAAAGTCAGTGTTGGCGCACTACACAACTTTTGCTTTAAAACCTGAAAGGTTTCCGCTTGCTTTTCAGTCCCTTTATACTTGCGGTCTTTTTGGGTTAATAGCGTCAAAAGCTGCGTTATCTTGAGAAAATTACGAATAAACTGGCGATAATGTCCAGCAAACCCAAAATTGACGCATTTTTGTGAGAGGTTTAGGCACATTCCATTCCTTGTTCTCCTCTATCATCACTGGGTCCACTTGCACATCCTTCGCTTTAAAAACATGACCTATGAAATGAACTTCACACATCCTAAATTCGCACTTTGCGATCTTCGCAAATAACTTCTCGCTTTCCAATAATTCCAGAATAAGTCTCGAGTATTGTTTACGATCCTTTCTAGTTCGTGAATAAATAAGTATAGTGTCGATGTATACTATAACGAACTTGACTGAATATGGTTTACAAACCCTATTCATAAGACCCATAAACATTGTCGGTGCGTTCGCTAAACCCAACGGCATCACTAGAAACTCATAATGGTCGCATCGCGTCTTGAACGCGGTCTTCAGAATATCCTCCTTCACAATCTTCAGCTGATAATAACCAGATTCAAGGTCATTCTTTAAGTAAAAACTCGATCCTTGTAACTAATCGAATTAATCATCAATTCCAGGCAATAGGTACTGGGTATCGATTTCTAATATTGAGTTTGTTCAACTCCCTACAATCGATACACATCCTAACTGTTCCGTCTTTCTTCTTCGCGAACAACACTGGTGCTCATCACTTGATCCTTGGGAAGCATAACTCGATCTCCTGACACCTTTCTCCCAACAATTCTTGAAATTGATTTGAAAGCTCTTGCATTTCTGGAGGTGCAAATCGATAAGGGAACTTAACGACTGAAGCGGCACCGAGCACAAGATCTATTCGAAATTCCATCTGCCTTGAAGGCGACATACCAGGCAAATCTTCTGGGAAAAACTTCGGGATGTTCTCTAACTGCAAGAATTCCCTCAAATTTCTTTTCCTCAGCCTTAGTGTTAACACATGCTATATTTGCCGGGCATCCTTTCCGTGGGAATCTTAGCGCCTTCATTTCCTTAATTATCTTTAATGACGTTTCCTCCAAGTCACTGCGTATGACCAAAATCTCATTGTCCAATACTGGAATACGAACCAATTTATCATGACATACGACCTCCGCTCGGTTCTTGGATAACCAATCCATTCCTTCATGATAGTATGTCGATAGCCACAAACACTAACGAGGAGAAGCGCAAAACACAATCGAAAGGTATGACCAGGTTCTTCTTTCATGAACCTCGGAGGCTCAAGGAACAAGGTCATCAAGATCTTAGAATGGCTTAATAAAACCGAAGTCGCAATAATACGAACAGGGGAAAATTTATAATCACGTCCGCAAATAAAAATAAAAATAATAATCAGCAAATAAGCAAGTAGTCTTTATGCCTTACGCATATACCCACACGATAGATCTTCTTTGGACCTTCTTGTGCCTGTAAACTCGCAATAACATGACATCAATGTTATCGAAAATTTACCTCGCAAGATCACCCTATTAACATCCATCACGAGTTATATCATAAGCACTCATAAATTCACATAGCCACACACACATATTTATATAATATATATATATACACACACACTACGTATATAACGTTAGTCGTGCGTGCCATCCTTGATGTCGTTCCTGATTACATTCCAACTTGCGCAGTATCACCTTCACGATGAGATGCCTCTTTGCGATGCTTCGAGTCGAAATTATTACTGACGACGTGAGCTCATCCTGACTCCTGGGGATGCGAAACTGCAGCCGCTTCAATCAATCTACTCTGCATGCCATGCTACCAACTTGTCCAACTACTTAACACGAGTGCGCGTCCTTGCCATGTCCAGGCTAACGTCGATATCCGTTGGCGATTCGTACTATTTTAGAGGAATACATATACATATATACTTTATATATACTTACAACATGTAATCAAGTAGAATGTTCCTCGTAACTATGGAACAATGACTCAGCTAAATTCTATGTAAAGATACACTTTACTATACAGAGGGATGACTCACCGGTCACTCGTAAGATATGCCTAGTCACCACTAGCTATTATACCTTCCTATACACCATTATAGTAAATATCCGCTAATCGCATTAGAATATGTTTCTTATGTCGTAGAAACCTACGCTGAGCTAATGTAATTCCATACACTAATATTCTTTCACTTATTTCGCAATGGTTGGATTTTTATTTCCTAGGTGTTCGCACTAAACATTGTGTCTTAGTAACCTTGGTCCCCTAGTCAAAACAAAACACTGGTTAAAGCCTAAATGCCTCTACCGACACTTAATTTGCTAAAACCTATGGTTTTGAGACTATCGGTCAAAGCCCGATGTAACTCGTATCATACTTTGTTCGCTTTGCCCGCTAAGCAGTATTAGACTGCGATCAGGCTCACGGTTTTGCACTGGTTTCACCCCGGAGGGACTAACCAATACTCGTACAATAGAGAAGGTATCCCACTCCCTATATGGAAGTGTTTGTTACCCTTCTCAACCGATGTGGGACCTTATAATCCACTCCCATTAGGGAACTCAGTGTTCTCGATGGAACAACTGACACACCGATCCGAGACCAGGCTCTGATTCCAAGTCTATCACACCCTAAATTTCCATGTAGGTTATGATCTCTTAATACTACGCAGCAGAATATATACTTCTAAGACTCTTTGAACTCCAAACACCATTTCTAATACTCTTAGGTTTCTAGTTCCAAGATGTTTGCCTATTCCAACCATGCCATTGCCAAAATCTAAACCTGAAAGACATACTTAAAAAGGTCAACATAAAGTTAGTGAGTTCATGGTTTTATATTTGTACATTGTAAACCCTTGTTCAAAAATGAGATTTCATCCCTATAAATCTCCCAACCCGAACCACCCGGTTCAATAATGAGATTTCTTCCCCATAAATCACCCAACCCGAACCACCCTGTTCAATAATGTGATTTCTTCCCCATACAATAACATATACATAAAAGCGGAAATGGTTAAACAAAAACGTTCTACGCCAACTTGTTTTTATAAAATAAAAACAGTTGTCGCGTTTACAGGTTTTTATCTAATTACTCATATTTCTTAGCTTAAAAGGGGGCGTATGATTTCCGTATTACTAGAATAGAACCAAGTAGACTAGCTAGGTCCAACAAGTATGATGTATCCTAAGGCTCCTAATCAAGCCATAACTTTGTTCCCGTGGTGACCTCTTATCCAAGAGGGACGTTTTGGAGCTTACCAGTAAATACTCAAACCCATCTGGAAAAAGGGGGCGTCAACCCAATAGATCTACAATATAAACAACGGCTGTAACCAAGAGCTAATGATTAAGAAGTGCTGGGAGGGTGTCGACCTGCCGGTGACACTGGTGTCACGTAAACGTTCCACCGATGCACAAACCTAAGGCCATCAAATGTTCTATGTTTATAGTTTACTCATCATACATGCATGTTAATTTGTATAATCTAATTTATCTTGATTAATACCAATCTGTATAATCCAATACAAAATATCTCTGTTAATACCAATTTATCTTCATTAATACCAATCTGTATAATCCAATATATCTTTATTAACACCAGTCAATATCCCAATCTTTGTTACGTTTTATAGTAAACCTGTTTTCATAAAACAAGTATGTCTTCCCCCCGAAAACAATTATAAAACAGCAAAAATGGGGTCACGAACTCACCTGGATATTCTTGCTTAGTTAGCTATCAACGCTTGAATCATTAATCACTTCTTTGTGTCCTAATTACCAGCAAAGACACCTTAAAATCTAACACGAAAAGCCTATTATACAGCTATCTAGATTCGTATGTACAAATCCGAGTCTAGAAAGTGGTGTGACTCAACGAACCGATCGCGACTTAATTTATGTGTTAATGTACGATATAGTACTCAAGTTGCGCACTTGTTACCATTCGTGTGTAACCTATGTTGGACTAGTGTTACGAAACGTATAGCTCATCTCGAAACGTAATTCACCTTGTAACTCGGATAAATATAATTGTTTTGTACAATTATTTCTAGGAAAATATACTTTTGTTGAAATGTCGTGATATTTGGCATAAATTACATTTGTATATACATGGAAAGTTATAGAAACGCAATTCTATATCACATTCGTTGTGTTCCGGATTCTAGAAAATTTCGGCAGAGTTTCCTCTGTTTTTATACAATCCAGACAACACAAGTTGTCTATAATTTACCCAAAAATCAATTTACAACAAATGACATTCAATATATTTATCTGTATTTCAAATGGACGAGACTTTACACCTTCCGACACTTTATATGTAAACTACACTTATATAATTATATACATCATAATTTATATATATGTTTATATAATATAGTCCAACGGTCCAGTCCAATATACAATATTATCAATCTCGCTTTAATATAGAATATCACTTATTAATTAACATTGTCGGTTCGTTTCACGAGTCACAATAGTTTCGTATCTATAATATATATATACACTTATATATATATATATATAATAAATCAAGATATTTTACCATATACATACGCATGCATCTCCGATGTTGACCAGATCTGACCGAACCAACTTCTAACCGAGCTCGAATCCACAACTTGAACCATCTTTTAATCCTTTATACTCGGGACCCGAACCGAACCCGAGTACCAAACTGAACCGAACATTATTCACGCCCGGATCTGACCTGAGCATCATCATCATCATCAACAACATGTAGACCAAGATCATCAACATAACCAAAACCTGACCCGAGCCCCATCAGACCCGAACCCGAGCCGAGCACCTCTACAGCCACCAGGGGCCGCCGCCGCCTCCTTTTGAGTCGGACCAAACCACCACCGACAACCATAACTATAACCGGCCCAAACCCGAGCACATGCAGCCAAGACCATGACCACCATTGGCCAACACCACCAAATCGGGACCACCACACCTCCGCCGCCGCCGCTGTTTGTCTCCACATCCACCATAAGCCTTGAACCACCATCCCCTACACCCTCTTAAACCGCCGCCGCCCTTGCTCCCTTGAACCACCACCATCACAGCCCTAATCGGGCTTTAAGAACCCGCCGCCGCCGCCACCACCTGTAACCATGGTGGTCGGCCGGCTTTTTATTAAGAAGGAGGAGGGAGAGAGATGCGAGAGAAATGAGAGAGAGAGAGAGATAGAGAGAGAGTCACCAGAGAGAGATGTGAGGTTTGAGAGGATTTGTTCTTGTTGTTGGCTGATGAAATGAGGAGGAAAGAAGAAGAATAAGAATAAGCCTTTTATAGCTAGGGTTAAAAGTTAGGTAGGTAGACACCGCGTTCGAACCCGTTATAACATAAACGTCTCGGTTTATATCTAGGTTCAATAGTTATTTATATAAACTAGTCGGTTTTATTCGAAATCTTAAATAACGTTAAACCGAGCAAAAATATAATTAATATCGGCATCCTACGCGTTCTTTCAGAGCGGCCGTTAGAATCGCGTTAACCTAACCGTTTACCGTTTCCTCCATTTAAACGGCTCGATGGCTTTTGATATTTATTGATTAACATTATTTATAATAAACAATTAATCCAAAAGCATAAATGCGGTCAAAACTACGCATTTCGATCTCCGGTTCTCCTATCGGTTACTTCTCGCGTTCTCCAAAACGCTACGTTTTAATCCATTCCTCAAGCCGATTCCACATCCGATTGCTTCAACAACAAATACGTGCCATATATATTCAATAACCCTGTGTTTGTCCATTCTGACGAATTCTTACTGATGTCAGCTCGTTGGCGTTTAAATGCGCAGTCTTTCTTTAGTACATCTAGACGTCCACGAACTCCAAGAAAGTCATCGTCGGACTCGTAATAACCTAACTTAATCGAAATCAATTTTAATATATGCGAAGCATATAAGAATCGTGATTAAGATCCTGTCAATGGTTGACCAAATTTTACCGGTTGTCACACCAACAAGCAAATTAAAACCCTAAGATCTTATCTCTCTCTCTCTACTCTCTCTGTTCCTCTCGATCTCTCTCCTCCTCCTTGATAATAAGTCGGCCGACCACCACCTCCGATGGTGGCGGCGGCGTGGTGTTATTGGAGCTCGAAGAGGGGCTGGGATGGCGGTGGTGATTAGTAGAGGTGGTGTCCGGTTATGGTCATGGTTATTGATGGTGTTTAGTCCGGTTCAAGGGGTGGTGTTCGGCTGTGGATGGTCCGATGGGTATGGGGGTTGCTGGTTCGAATGGTTTTGTTTTCGGGTGGGTGTTTAGTTCGGTTTTGGTGGTGGTTTTGGTCTGCATGTCGGCCTCGGTGGTGGTGGTTGCTAGAAACGAAGCGGCGGCGACAGCGGTGTTGTTTGGGTTTCAACGAGGGGTGGTTTTGGTCATAGGTTTGGTGGCCAATGATGATGATGATGATGCTCGGGTTCAGTTCAGGTATGAGTGCTCGGGTCAGGTCTGGGTCCCGGGTATTATGGTTAGAAGGTGGTTCAGTTTTGGAGTTCGGAGCTCGGTTAGTAGATTGTTTTCCTGTCAGACTCGGTTCAGGTTCATTTTGGAGGGTCTCGGGTTATGTTGGTTCAACCCGAGTCAGATCTGGTCCAGTTCGGGTCCGTTTTTAGTGCCCGAGTCAGATCTAGTCAACAATCGAGATGCATGTGTATAATATGGTATAATATTTCGTTTTGTTATTATATATTAAAGTGTGTATATAAATTATAGATACAAAATGGTTGTAACTCGCGAAACGAACCGACAATACTATTTGATAAATGGTATTTGTATATTAAAACGTGATTTGATAATATTGTATTTTGGACTAAGCCGTTGGACTATATTATATATATATATATATATATATATAGGTTTAGGTTCCTGTACAAAGAACATATTTCGTGAGAAATGTGAGAAGGATTAACAATTGACATGTAGGCATCATGTTTTGGATTTAAGATAGATGTTTTAGGTTGTTTTAACTTGAAAAACACCAAACACAACAATCTAAAACACAATACAATGTATTATAGTTATTAAATTTAAAAAACAACTAAAACACGCTACTTAACACTTAAAACACATTGTTTAATGTTCTTAGCATGGTGTTTTAAGTTTTAAGCCTAAAATACATTATTTTTGGTTTTTAATTGTTATGTTTGGTGTTTTTCTAGGCAAAACAATCCAAAACATCATGAATAAGTTCAAAAAATATGCCAAAGTATCAATTTTTAATCCTTCTCACACTTCTCACGAAATATAGCCTTTGTATAGGAACCTCACCCTACATATATATATATATATATGTGTATATATATATATATCGAGGTGAGTTCATAACCCCACTTTTTACTATGTTGTAACTGTTTTCCGGGGGGGGAGGGGGAGATACTTGTTTTATGAAAACTTGTTTATTATAAAGCGTTACAAAGTTTGAGACAACATTTAGAGTTACAAATGCTTTTATGTGGTCCTACGGGGAAACTGGGAAAATAAATAGTATTGTGTGAGTTTCACGGCCCCTTTTCTTTTAAATGTTTTTCAAAGTTTTTTTTACAATCGGGGGATTAACATGTTTGTATGATGAGTTAGACAAGAAATGTAGAACGCTTGATGACCTTAGGTCGGTGCCTCGGTGGGTAAGTTAGACGTGACACCTGTCCCTTCGGGAGGGCGCTTTCCCTTCACTTCTTAATCATTAGCTCTTGGCTACAGCCGTAGTTTATGTTAGTAGATCTATTAGGTTGACACCCCCGTTTTCCTGATGAGTTAGATGTTGTCTTATGGGAAAGAACATAATCTTCAAACGCTCCTCTTGGAGAGGTCACCCCGGGAATAAAGTTATGGTTTGATTAGGAGCCTTTGGATATATCATACTTGTTAGATTTTCGCGAGTCTGCTTGGTTCTCTTCTAGTAATACGGAATCATACGCCTTTTAAGTTAGGAAATTTGTGTAATTGCTTTAAAAACTAGTCAACTCATCAACTGTTGTTATTTTATAAAACATGTTTGCATTGAACGTTTTTGTTTTAATATTTCCGCTTTTAAGTATATATTGTTTTTATGGGGAAAAGTCTCATTATTGAACATGGTGGTTCGGTCAAAAGGTTGTTTTTACGGGGAAGAAGTCTCATTATTGAACTTGGTGGTTTCGTCGATAGGTTGTTTTTATGGGGAAGAAGTCTCATTATTGAACATGGTGGTTCGGTCGATGGGTTGTTTTATGGGAAGGTAGTAGGCGGCATAGTCGAGTCGGAAGGATGAATGGAAGGGGATTTTTACATTTGGATGATATTAAACTTTCTTGAATTGTTTTACGAATATTTACCCAGTGGTTTAGTCAAAATGGGTTTTATGAAGTATAAACATAAAACCATGAACTCACCAACTTTATGTTGACCTTTTTAAGTATGTCTTTCATGTCTAGATTTTTGGCAATGGCTTGGTTGGAATAGGCAAACAGCTTGGGATTGGAAACCCAAGAGGGTTAGAAATGGCGTTCAGAGTTCAAAGAGTCTTAGGAGTATATATTCCGCTGCGTGGTAAAGGTGTTAAGGGTTCACTTTACTCAATTTCTATTTATTTAAATACTAACTACACTTTTGCATCTTTATTTTAACCAACTACCCCCACGATTTTTAAACGTTCATAACTTTTTCAGACGACAATATTTTCATAATATTATTACACCATATAAAAGAGCATTTTATTCTCTTTAATTTGAGTATAGTATTGTTATAGTTTTTAATTTTTAAAAAATTATATGCTAAGGTTAAGCAATAACCGAAACAAAAACAAAATAAAAAAACGAAAGTGAACTAAAATCATCTAAACTTTATTATAATACATTTCCCATCGATGTCTTAAGTTCAAGTTGTACATGTATAATTGCTTAGAGTACAACACGAAAATGTACATGTTAACTACTTATACAATACTTACACATTTGTCCCCTCAACTATACTTAATTCCTTTTATTTAAATAATAATTACACTTTTCACCCTTATTTTAACCAACTACCCCACGATTTTTAAATGTCCATAACTTTTTCACACGTTAATATTTTCTTAATATTATTACACTATATAAACGAGCGTTTTTTTCTTTTTAATTTGAGTATAATATTGCTATAGTTTTTTTTTTAATTTAAAAAATGATATGTTGGGTTAAGTAATAACCAATCTATACTATATTATGATACATTTTTTAATGACCTCTTTATATTTAAGTTTTACAATTATTATTGCTTAGAGTATAAAACACATATGTTTTTTATACAATACTTACACATTTGTTCCCTCAACTCTACTCAAATTTTATTTATTTAAATAGTATTTACATTTTCGCACCCTTATTTTAACCAACTACCCCCACGATTGTTAAACGTCCATAATTTTTTCATTTGTTAATATTTTCTTAGTATTATTACACCGTATAAACGAGCATTGCAGTCTCTTTAATTTGAATATAGTATTGTTATAGTGTTTTTAATTAAAAAATATGTTAGGGTTAAGTAATAACCGAAACGAAAACGACCTGAAATCAACAAATGTATTTGTCTTTTATAAACGTTGAATGAACATTGTTTCACAATTTCATGTTAGATTATGTATTTTCGGACAATCACCAATGTGTTTACAATTAGGGTTTGTCATTATGTGTGTAACTTCCCAGTTCCTCATGATGACCATAATTTTTTGCTTAGCGTTTTTCACAATTATTGTTATGTATATATTCATGTGCTTGACTTCCTCTAGCACATACGATTTGAATGTTTCGATTGTGGTAAATGCAGTTCAAGCTCCGCTAATGATTATGCAACACACCAAAACAAATATTTTGGTTAATGGATTATGGCTTAACGGAACCGCTATAAATGTTGTTTCCCGCCGCAACGCACGGACACCCCATTAGTATTTAGTTAACATAGAGGCCTGCTTCTTTTATCTGTTTTATGAATTTCACCAAATCATACAATTCCACAAAACTGTATAATAAGGCATAAATTGGTACCTTTTGCAATTGATCTTATACTTCGTAGAAAATGGTTCATGCTCATTCCAAAATACATAAAAATATATAAGCTTGTATGACATATGAGCCTCCATGTTTGGCCTTTTATAAGATCATACCATATCTGCGCGCACACACACAAGTTCAAGAAAATTAAGGATTATTTAAGGGATAACTTGAAATATTAGTACAAAAATAATCTACATAATAAAAAAAAAGAGAGACCATCCCTTTCTTTCACATAAATATAATATCAAATACGAAGATCAGCAACACTAAACGTTGAACCTGCAAAGGAAATAAGAACCAAACAATCGGTAAACCAAAGACATATGCAAAATAAGGGAAACATTAAACGTAAACCGTAGTGTTCATCCACAAACCAGAAGGGAGAAGCCCTAATTGGCATTCAACTACAAAACAAAAGTTCGTAACAGATTCAAAATAAACTGATTTACGGTTAAGTTACACTGTATAATCAAAGAATAGAATGCAAATTCAAGCACAATCAGGGAAGAAATTGCTACCAATGTCCTGCCCAGCGAAGAGTTTGTCTCGTATATTGTGAAAACCCCATATGAAAGTCAAATAAGAAGACAAATGCAAAACCATGGGTAAAAAGTTAACCAAAAAGTACTTGCAGTAGCTATCAGAACCAACAACCTAACCCCTGCAGAAGCAAACGATTCGATTCATAAATTTGAAGATGAAGGTGTTAGTGGCTTATAGTGAACTACAAAGAGAGAGCAGATCTAGATCCACAATGTTTAGAGAGAGAGAGAGAGAGAACAAAAAAGAAAAGGTTGCGGGTTTGAAATTTGAAATCAGATTCTGGGTGGTTCTTGGCCGCGTGATTGCTGCTTTAAAACATTTGGACTTCATCTAGCCGCCAAAAATTCATATTAAGGTTTGGTGTGCTTCAAATCATTGTACTTCATGTTATAAAGTTTGTACACCTTAAAAATGTCTAAAAAGACTAACACTACCCCTCATATATGCATATTATATAAATCAAATACACAAGACAATTTTTCTAGTAAAAGTGAGAAAGATTATGGTCCATTGATCTTAGATTTGAAAGGTTGAGATTAGTTTGTTGGAAAAATATAAATTAAATTTGAGGAAGGGCATAAAGGAAAAACACATTTGTTGACTTTTTCTCTCCACATGCAAGGCACATGTCAATTTCCCCCATCTTTTGAAAATGTCTGTAACTTTTTCATACAATACTCTTTTTAAAAAAAATCACCATATTAAAAGCGTTTTTTTATCTTTAATATGAGTACCACATTGCTACATTAAAATTAAAATTTTTTTTTGGTGTTAACTGGGTTTTTTCTTCATTGTGTCTTTTGCTTGTTCATTGTGTTATAGTATGCATGTGTGCGTTACAATTATGTTCATTGTGTTTTTTAGTCTACTCATGATTTAACTTTATCCATTGTGTTTTAGTATGTTTTCTATTGAGTTTTACACAACTGGTTTTGCGTTTATGGTGTATATTATGTTTTATTCTATTGTTCATTGTGTTTTTGTCAACTATCCATTGTGTTTTAGTATGTTGTTAATTGTGTTTTTAATATGTTACTGATTGTGTTTTATTATGTTGTTCATTGTATTTTATACCATTGTTCATTGCATTTTTAGTTTGGAATTCATTGAGTTTTACGTTCTTCACTATGTATTACACAAATGGATTTTTGATTTTTCTTTAAAAAGTATAACAGTACTGTACTCATATTAAAGATAAACGACGTTTGATTTTATGGTATAAATTTTGTTTTTTAAAATTGACGTATAAAAAAGTTACGAACGTTAAAGGGGAGATATTTATTAACTTATAATTTTTGTATTTATTATTATCTTTATTATTACTTTACTATATAATAAACAAAAATCTTATAATTATCCAAATTTTCTCTCATATGAATCTATATTATTAAATTATAATTTCACGTTTATTTCTTATTTATTTTCTGAACTAATTATTTTTATATTTTTGTTTATTTAAAACCATATACTATTTTATTAATCCAACATCATTTATACTAATTTTCTAACCTAATAATAAATAAATAAATAAAAAACGTTATAACATGTGTAATACATAAGTTTCTAATGAATTTTTTACACTAAATTAAATTATAAATGAGAGTTATGTTGGAATTCATTGCAAAATATGTCAAAACTAGTGGTTTCTAAAAAAACTACACATTCAAGACCACTGCCTCAATCACGCTCTGTAATGATTGCTTCTGCCCCTGCTCCTTATCCATACGTACATTCTCGCTTTAATATACATTTTCATTCTTGTTCTCATGATTAAAATTATTGCTTTCTTATATTATAGTACATTAATTTCTATACGCTACATTGTAACACACATTTTGTCACTTTATATTAGATTTGTCTATCCTAGGAAAACCCGGGATAGATCGTAGTGAAATAATAATAATAATAATAATAATAATAATAATAAGAATAATAATAATAATAGAGAAAGTATACGATATAATGTCGCTTAACGTAAGAAGCATAAGAAGCCACCATAATTCCCCACCTGTCAACTCTGGTTAGGTTTAATTAACCTAATTCTGGTTTATCCCAGGTTTATCAAAGGGGTAAATTCGTCTATATACACGATCATTCAATTCCTTCAATCACGTTCTAATTAATCTGTTAATTAATACGATTTCAAAAATTAATGAGATTCAAATCAAATTCGTTTCAAATCATGATAGTCAACATCTAATCAATTTGTTATTCATCAAACCAAATCTTAATTTTCGTTTTTTAGTGCTCTGTTTATCGACGATTAAGTTTAAAATTGATTTTGTTTTTTAAATTGAAATTATATGTTTGTTTATTATAAGTTTTTTATTGTTTTTGATCGTTTTGTATAAGTTTTCAGGTTTGATATAAAAAATCCAGGTTTTGGAGGTTTTTTCAGAGGTTGAAGATGAACAGAGGTTGAAGAAGGTAGCAATGAATGCGTCTGAAGTATCAAATGAGTGCGTCTGTTGAAGATGATCAGAGGTTGAAGAATACATCAATGAATGCGTCTGAATACCTAAATGAGTGCGTCTGTTTTTAAGCTGTATAGTTGGTTCTGTTTGGTTAATGAATGCGACTGTTGTACATGATGAATGCGTTTGTTTGTATCTGTGTTGAATTATTGTGTACATGTGATTTTGTATAGATCAATTAATGGAACAAAACAACAACAGTAATTCTCGTGATTCATTTTATTTGTCACTTTGTTATTATTGTGTTCTTTTTATATGTCTTGTATTGAGAATTGATTCTCACGTCCAAATTCATACACAACCTATATATTTTTTTTAGTAATGGCTTCATCATCTTCATCTGCAAGATCTGAAATGATAAAAAGGATGCAAGATTAAATTGCAAAAGATTATGCTCTCGAGGGTCGGTTGGCTGATAATCTAAGCAGGATAAATGATGGCATGAGTAAGAGAGATGAAATTTCCAAGCTTCTTTTGCGTATGCTTGACTCAAGTCTTCGTGAACTGGCGGTTATGTTCATGATTGATGTAAACAAGGGCGATGTTAATCTTGTCGAACAACTTACAAAATGCATAGCTCTTTTGAGGTGTTCTATTGAATTTAAAATTCAATTTTTGAAGTCTATGTAAACACCACTATCTATTTGTTGTTTTGTTTACTACCTGTTTTGTATTTGCTGTGTTTTTTTTAATAAAAGTGTGTTTTGAAATCACCTTGTTATAATTCAAAAATCAGTTACTGCGTCCAAAGTAAACAGAACAAGAACATGAGTGCGTCTAAACATTTATTAATAGTTATATAGACTAAAAGCATAAGTGCGTCCAAATGCATACTCATTTGAAAATGAGTGCGTCCAAACTAGTAACAAGATTATACATCAGAAAGTTAGCATTTAAAAAGTTCAAAATAAGTTGACATAAAAAAACCATTAAAATTGTTTATAAAACAGCCACCCTCTTCTCTAACTTTGCCCTTGCATTCTCCAGCATTTTTAATTTTGCTTTTGCTGGCCTTTTTGCAAACTTCTCAGCTTCTTGACTTATTTCACCCCTAGGTAGGTTGTATGGGGAGAGTATAATCTTTGCCACGTACTTGAACCGCAATGCAATCAACTGCTTGTTTTGATATTCCGATTCGGCTGCAAAACCCGGGTTCCACGACTGATACCCTTTAAAGGTTTCGAGGGTTCTCATGGCGAAGACACCACAGTCTACATGGTTCTTTGCAGTCCTATATGTCATCTCTCTTCTTATAATAGGACCTGTTTTAAGGCCCTCAATCCCCTCTGTTTTAGGACGTGTCTTCAGCCACACCCGGTACAAAGTGCCTCTCTGTGAATATTTTTAGTCAAAACCATTAGTTTATTATCATAGTAGTGTGCAGGTATATGTTATAATTACATACCAATATTTCTGGCATGCCTTTATATCGTTCTGATAGGTTCTCTCCCGCTTTAGAGTTGTCAACCAAGTCTGTTGTCCTATTCTTCACATCATAAGCCAATACATAGAAATGCTTGTCCATCCACACCGGTTGAAGAATCATGTCGAACTCGTATAAAGACTTTGCATTTATTTTTCTGAAGATATCTTGAAGGTTGCTCATGTTTACCTTTTCAATTTGATCCCAAGAAACACCTACCTCATAGAAGTTTGGAGGCTGAAAATAAAAAACAAAAAAATATATAGACGGTTAGAATAATGAGTGCGTCTGTTTGTTTAGTGAGTGCGTCCATTTTGGTTTTTTTTGCAGTAATAGAGTGCGTCTGTTTGTCTGTATAAGTGCGTCTATTTGTGTTTTTTAACTTACTATCATGCTGGTAGACAGAAACAGTCTCTTTAAAGACCTATCCTTCTTTGCCTCCTTCCTTCTCTCCGCTTCTTCATAGTTGAGAATGTCTGCCCATACATCAATTGCATTTGAACATAGCCATATATCCGGATGTAAACTTTCAAAAATCACTTTCATGACCTCATTCCCACCTTCATCCCAATAACATATTTTCTAAAACATTCCATATGAAAATAAATTAGTAAACAGTCTATATTTTTATGAGAAACAAAATATGAAGAAAAACACTTACATTTCTATCTCTAATTGGGGCAAACATATATTCTGTCAAGTTGGTTTCATCTTCAGTTAATTTTGCAATTGGACAGACTTGCTTCCCGGCGTATGGTGATCTTAATGCATAAGAAGGGTTTTTGTCCCTAACTGTTTTTCATAACCAGCCACCGCCTCACCTTTTTCTTTCCCTTTTTCCTGCACTGCATCCTTTTCCTTTACCGATGTTTCGTCTTCCTGAGCATTCTTTTCTTTGGGTGTTGCTTGTTCATCCCGAACTGCATACACACCGGGTTCCATTGTTTGTAGCTCAATGAATGCTGCGTCCAAAATTTCTTGTGTTTCTAAAGACACAGCAGCATCGTCCAATGTTTCTGTTCTTTCTTTCTCCACACCTCCCGCAGGTTGTTCTTTTGCTGTCTCATTCACATCTTTTACCTTATAAACACCTGGTTCAACTGTTTGCAACATGTTTATTGCTGTGTCACTTATATCAAAGTCTTCATTTGTAGTTCCCAACCCTTCCTCAACAGCCCGATCATCCATTTCCACCTCATTCCCCCCTCATTCAGGTTTGAACCTCTAGGCAGTTCAACATTTTGATTTTCAGCTTCAACATTTTCTTTGACAACTTCAGCTTCCTTCTCTATCTCAGCTTCAACATTTTCATATTCGTTAACTGAAGTGTTCAAGTCGTCCCACTTGTCGCACAATTTCATCAACTCTGGAACCCACAAATATTTGGTTCGTGCCTCCTTAACCATTTCCCCCATCTCTTTCTGTATTGCTTCGTATTTCTTTATGTTTCTTTCCATTGTTTTTTATCCAAACCTGTGTATTTTATAAACATCAGTATATATATTTATATGAATGCGTCTGTTTAAACTAGTAGATTTTATAAAGATCAGTAGGTTTTCAATGAGTGCGTCTGTTTGAGATAATGAATGCGTCTGTTTTAAACCAGTAGATTTTATAAAGATCAATATTTTTTCAATGAATGCGTCTGTTTGTGTATATGAATGCTTCTGTTTGTGTATTGCAAATTTTACCAAAAAACAGAACATGCAATATAAGTGCGTCTATTTTACTATATGAGTGCGTCCAAACTAAGAGTTGTACCTTTTTGCCTTCAGTGAAGCCTCATACTCTGCTTCTTTTCCTTTCTCAACAAGACTCAGCTGTGGTTGAGTTTCTGAATACTCAAACATTTGTTGTGTTTGGGTACTCATCTCGTACTGTCTCCAATCTCCTTCTTCATCAACATCATCTTCAATTGTCACCCTCTTTTGTGGAGTTCTCCCCACTAGCAAAGTGTAATCATCATCAACCGGCCTTTCATTCATCGTGACCAGCATGTTCACAACATCATCTAGATTTTGATCATTTTGCAAATGATCATTTACTCCAGCCTCCGCATCTCTTACACCTGCATCAACCTCATCATTCTTATCAGCTTCAACTTCATCATCACCATCATCTTCTTCGACGTCGGTCAATGGCCCGTTGTTATAAAGATGTTCTTCCATTGCTGCAAGTGAACTACTTGTAATGTAAGAAATTGCTGGTATGCTAATTCTTACTTCAGATGGATGCCTCTTGTTGTATTCATGTGTGTAGATAACCTGCATGTGTTCAACATATCATATATTTTTGTTAGAATTACAAATGCGTTTAAAATATCAGTAAGTGCGTCCAAATAATAAATAAAAGGTGTTTGAAGTCTTACATTCAACATTACAATTGGACCATTATACTGGTCTTCTATCCATTTTTGTTTTGTTCTCACTAGACACTCAATAAGGTAAGAGCACCAATTCATATTTGGAATTTCAGCCTCATTATCCACACCATGCAAAAAAGCTTTGATTGATTGTGGTTAATTTTGTGATCTCCCCGAAAACTGTGTTCCCTAGCACAAGAAAATTCAACCTAAACAACCTTCCACCTTTTGGTTGTACCTTAACAACGTTTGTTACCATCTTAACACTGACTTTTCTTTTATCAAATTGACCCTTGAACTCATCTATTGTAGAGTCAACACCTTTTCTTGCCCTTGTGTATTCGAGCACCGGCTTCTTTCCCATTGGTATCCCAAAAGCTTCATGCACCAATGCAGGTGTGATATTGATTTTCCAATTTCCAGCATTGAGTTGGTTTTTATCCTCATCGTAGTTTACTAACAGCCAATAACCCAAGGATGTTGAGATTTGATCAATCTTAATGTCCAACACAGACCCAAAACCCATCTTCCTTACTTCAGCTTTCTGTTCATTAGTGTACTCTTTCATGCTGTCAACAAATTCAGCTGGAGAGCATCTGATTTTTAACTTCTTATCCTTGTATTCAACAAACTCTCTATCCTTTTTTTTCTTCTACTTCTTAGCTTCATCCACTTTTAGCTTTTTAACAGGCCTTTGGAAATCTTCGTCTGATGATTCTGAAGGTTCTTCAACAGCTTGTTGTTTTTTTCTCTAACCTTTGTTTCATTTTTTTAACATCATCTCCCAATCTTTTAGCAGTTTCAGGGTTGACCTTTTCAACCCTTTTTAAATCTTAATTATGTTTTTTATTGGTTGTTCTTCAAAATCAGAATCATCCCCTGCATTCATTAACATAAACAGACGCATTAAGACAAATATTCAGACGCATTCACTAACAAAGTGAAAATAATCAGACGCATTCATTATCTCAAACAGACGCACTCACTAACTAGCAAAGTGGAAACAATCTGACGCATTCATTAACTTAAAACAAGCGCATTCATGTAACCTAAATTAAACATCAGTATTCAGACGCATTTATGAAATACTTGAGCCGCATTCATGTTTTACAGGTTAAAAATAACTACACTAGTTATACAAAGCATAAAACCCAACTTCTACACATTTTATTTTGAACATATGTTTTTAGAAACAGATCTGATACAAATGGAATGCATGATTTTGTTCGTACCTGTAGTTTTGTCATGTATGATTTTGCTTCTTCTTTCCCCTGTTTTACCTGTATTCATGATTTTGAAAAGTTTTTTGGTTTTAGAAGTTATAGATTATAAGTCGATGTTAATTTCAAAATATAAATAGAAGAAACGCACCTTCATTTCGTTTCGAAGACATGTTGATCGTCTATATCTCTGTTTTTGATCGTCTCTGTTTTTGTTATTTTTTGTTGATTTGAATCGTCTGTGTGTGTGTGTGTGTTTTTGATTTTGAGTAAACTATAATTAAATTAGACGAGATGATTTATTGTTTCTCAATTTCAGTAACCGTCGACATTTGGTGGTTCAAATGAAAATTATTTTAAACGAGTTTATATTTTTTTTGACTAATCTACCCTTGGTTTCATTTAAACGCTTTAGTTAGATGGTGGGTTAGATGATGTGATCTGGGTTTGATCTAATGGTCCAGATTGCTTCTTACGCTTCTTATTTTATACGCTTTATACAATATCTCATAATAATAATAATAATAATAATAATAATAATAATAATAATAATAATAGTAATAGTAATAGTAATAATAATAATAATAATAATAATAATAATAATAATAATAATAATAATAATAATAATAATAATAATAATAATAATAATAATAATAATAATATTGGAAAGGGTGTGAACCAGAAGCGGGTGTCTTGACAGTGTAGACACGCAGACCCATTCGAACTCCGGCTGACACGCTCGTGACCGGTTCTTTTTCTTACTATGTCGCTCATCTCATTCTTTCTTTTTTTAAATGTTTTTTTTCTTTCTTTTAATTTTATTTAATTCTGTTTCTTTCTATACAAGAATTTTTTACTTTCGACAAAATACCCAAACTTTTGTACCCAAGAATACTACTTTCGGATAATTTTTTTTTTAAGAATCAAACAGGGCCACTTTATTCAATCACAAAAAATACACCACAACATCACCAGAGCCCAATTAGCGAGGGGGCTACTCGGGCCAAAACTAAAATCAAAATAAATATTTACATGAAAGAAAATCAACCCAACATTACATACTTACTTCCCCTATACCCTTATACTTATCCGTTATCAAAAACCGAGAAGTCCCACCATTTTGTTTTGTCCAAGTCCGCCATGTTACCTCTCTTGATCATCCACCAATAGGACTCCAGTTTGACTTCTTCGATTAGTTTTGGTGTCGTCACATTAACGTTGTTGAACACTTATCATTTCTACTCAACCACAGTTTCCACCATCCAAGTAGGATAATTGCACTACTTTCAATTTCTAAGCTAGATTACCAAGAATCATACATTACTACCATTATATAAGAAACTCATCAACATAAAATTGTGTAACGTTATTAATGGTATGATGGCCACCCATAGTGTTTAGTGATAAAATGTGAAGAAATGAGATGACACATGGGGATTAGATGAGTATTTAGAATTTTTTCTTCTAACCTAAAAGCTTTAAACTCCTTCAACCAAACAATGTTTTTTATTGGGCATGAGTTTTTTCTTAAAAGTTTTAAGTTTAAAGCTTATAAAGTTTTTAAAAGCTCATTGCCAAACATACCCTTAGTGATGATGTGATGACCACCCCACCCACCCTTAGTGTGTGCAGTGGCGGTTCTTCACTAGGGCCAGACCGGGTCTCGGCCCACCCTGTTTTTTTGTTTCGTATGTAAATTTTACCAAAAATGTCCAAAAATTTTTGTATGCATTGAGTCCGCCCTATCAGATTGAGCCCGACCATATTAGGTTTTTTCGTTCCAGATTCGCCACTGAGTGTGTAAATTTGCTATTATTACAAATAACAAAAACCGGGCATGGCTATATATTCGTAATTTCTTTTTTATTTTTCCAATAGTCAGCCTGTCTACAAAGTCGTATTGTTTTTAACAAAAATATATATTATGAAAACCAGACTATTAATTAAATGGTTGAAATATCTTTGATAGGAATGTAGCAAGTTCATTTGATAATACTTTATCATCCATTAACTTCTTAACAAATATTTTTTAGTAGCTGTCTGCAATCAGCATCTAATATTTTTTTCCATATAGTAGTTTTTGACTTTAGAAAGGGCTCTTAAAAAGAATTAGAGACGGCTCCTTTCATTTTCGTTCCTAGTCACTAGATTTTAAGATCATAATAAACACTTGAATGACCCTGCTCATGTAATCTTCTTGAAACAATAAAATAGAAACATTTCACGCAGGTCTGTACAATCATGGCGTCCTTCTGGATCCATCTGATCACTTCATTCCTTCTTGTGTTCATCACTTATGTGGCTTCACTTACCTTCAACTTGTCAAATATCGGTCCATCAAATCAGAATCGAGACATAGTTACAGAAGGTGAAGGATGTTACATATCCAATGATGGAATCCAATTGACCCCAGATGGAATTGGTTCAAATCGGATATTGAAATCCGGACGAGCTACATACATCAGACCACTTCATCTTTGGGACCATCGAAGTGGGGAGCTAGCAAGCTTCTCCACGAATTTCACTTTTGTGATTGATTCAAACGGGGACACTGCTTACGCTGATGGCTTAGCATTCTTTCTTGCTGAGAATAATTCCATTATAACCAAAGGGGGAGCCTTCGGTCTTCCAATCAATGCCACAACCATTGTGGCAACTAACCAATTGTTGCTGTGGAGTTTGATACATATTGGAACTATTGGGATCCCACAATCGATGGGAATGTTCACATGGGTGATCATGTGGGCATCAGCATTAGCTCTCTTACTTCTGTTAGGTCTCAAAAATGGTTAAGCAATATAACTGGAGGGGGAGTGTGTCAAGCTTGGATTACGTATGATTCGGTTTCTAATAACCTTAGCGTTTCCTTCACTGGTTTCAGAACAATACAATCGTGCATCAAGATGGACTTTTTTACACAGTTGATCTCAAGAAAGAGCTCTGCCTGAATGGGTTATTTTCGGGTTTCTGCAGCAACTGGAGGCTTTTTTCAACAAGAAAATAATTGTGAGATCTTGGACTTTCCATAGTTCGGATTTACAGGTTGAAGAATGAAAACATACCACCCGAAGGGCGGGGGGCAGATCCAGTGGAAGAGAAAAACAAAAACAACAAGGTGGGACTAAATAGTTTGGAATACCCGTTGGGACTATTTTTTTGTCGATGCTTGCATTTGTTTTGTGGAGGAGGAAAAATAAGAATATTAGGAAACTTGAAGCAAAAGAAAATTCATTCGATGTGGAGATGAACAATGAATTTGAAATGAACACACTGGGCCTAGAAGATTTTCCTACGAAGAGTTAGCTCCATTCGACTGGTGACTTTGCAGAGACAGAGAAAGCTTGGAGAAGGAGGTTTTGGTGGTGTTACAGAGGTTTCTTGAAGGACTCGGGCACATACATTGCAGTGAAGAGGGTGTCAAAGAGTTCCAAACAAGGGATGAAGGAGTATGCATCAGAGGTGATGATCATTAGTAGATTGAGGCATTAGAAATCTGGTGCAACATATTGGTTGGTGTCACCAGAGAGGTGATCTCTTGCTTGTTTACGAATATATGAAAAACGGAAGCTTAGATTCTCATCTTTTCAAAGGAAGAGCTTATTGACATGGGGAAAAAGGTATAAAATTGCGCAAGGTCTCGCATCTGCTTTGTTGTATCTACATGAGGAAATGGAGCAATGTGTTTTGCATAGAGAATATTAAATCAAGTAATGTGATGCGGATTCAAATTTCAATGCAAAGCTGGGATTTCGGGTTGGCTAAGTTGGTTGACCACGAGAAAGGCTCGCGAACAACGATGTTGGCTGGAACCTGGGTTATATGGCTCCCTGAATGCGTAGTCACCGGAAAAGCCAACAAAGGAATCCGATGTTTTTAGCTTCGGAGTTGTTGCATTAGAACTAGCTTGTGGACGAAAACCCATTGATCAAAAGGCTCCAGAAAAGCAAATACAGCTAATAGAATGGGTATGGGAGCTCTATGGAACTAGGAACATGTTAGAAGCAGTGGATCCAAGTGTTAGGATCAGATTTTAAGGAAGAAGAAATGAAGCGCTTGATGATCGTTGGGTTAGGTGTGCGCAACCTCACTCAGAATCTCGGCCATCAATGATACAAGCCATTAAAGTACCTCAACTATGAAGGTTCTCTACCTTTACTACCCACAAAGATGCCCGTGGCATCTTATTTTGACATCTCCAATGATATCACTATTATGATGCATAGAACATCTTAACATCGAATTCTCAAGGCAAACATCTTCGTTGGTACCTTCTTCTTCCCCATGTATATATATCACCG
>JAUTDX010005651.1:0-23281 GCA_030844895.1 Ambrosia x helenae
GGCCAACGACAGCGAACACACGAAACAACGCCACGTCAGCCGCCGTGAAACCCCGACTACCACCACCGAACACATACGCCGCCTTAATCGACACAAACAACAAAGAAACAACCGAACAAACCGTCGTGATTCCTAAGTACGGCCCCTAGATAACCCCGGACCGTCACAAAGTCCATACACACACCTGAATAAAAGAAATATTAAATAGTTAGTAATTATAATTTACAATTATAAATTATATGAATAACACTATATTTTAAGTTTGGTGGCTGTATCACTAGCCTCTGGCTAGCCGTTTTTTGCTAGTTTAATAAAATTGGCGTTTTGTTGATCGTTAGAAAAAACTATATTTTAAGATAAAACATAATTTGGAATTAAATTTTAAAAAGCACAATAACCAAGAACCAATGAATTTACTTTTTTTTTTTAGAATTTACGGAATTGTGACATGTGACGCAAACAATAACTACAACAATATATTTACTTACATAGGATGATGGCCGATCGGATTATCGATATTAACGGGATATCAATTAACGAGTAACGAAAATCGTAGTTACTCAAATGAGAATTTAAGGTTTGGAAGAGCGAAAGCGCGGGCGAGGGACGGGGGAAAAGGCGAATCGGATGGCGAAGAGAGGGAAGCGGATAAAAGAGCTGTGGGAAGTAAAGCTGTCCGCGACCGCGAACATGATCGGGCAGAGAAGAACAAAAAAAGATATGATCATGGTGACTAAAAAGAATATTGTTTTGAATCCTCTTAAAGCTTTCTTAGTTCTTTCATCTTTTAGTAATAATAGAAAGGCCATGATGAATTGATGATTGTGTTATGGATGTGTGTATTGTGAGTGTTGAAATGGAGGGTATAAAAATAGAGGGAATGGAAAATGAAAGGGTGGGACCGGAGGCTGGAGGATTTGACCGGAGAAACGAAAGCAATGACTTAAAAGTTGAGGGAATTGAGATCATACAAATAAGGGAATCGAATCACTTTCTCTCACATCAAATATTTTTGTTCTAGATTTGTTTAATGGGTTAACTGTTTGAATGTTGTGTGGGGTCGGCAATGAGATTCATTAACGGCAAATGGCAATCAGCTTTTTTGTGTTCTTTTTTTTTTATTTAAGAAAAATAGAATGGAAATTATCTATTAATCACCTTATTAAACAAAATTACAAAAATAGGTGATTTGATATTTATTTAACACAACTATATTATACTCCGAGAGCGTTTCGAAGTTGAGAAATCTAATATGACACATCAATTTTACATATGAAATAGACTGATGCGTTTTACAGTTACATGCAAGAAAACCTCAGGTAGCATCTAACCTAAAACAATTAACAATGTATCTCCAATGTTAACGCCTAACCTTAAACAATGTATAATTATAATGTTAACATCTAAACTAAAACAGTGTATAACTCTAATAGTAATACCTAACATAAAACAATGTATGACACTAACCTAAAACAATGTAGAACTCCAATGTAACTCTAATATGAACATCTATCCTAAAGACTGAACAAATGTACAACTATGACATACTAATATTGATACCTAACCTAAAACAATGTATAACTCTACTTACAACTTTCATCGTACTGTGCTCTCCAAAGAGCAACTCTTCTCAAAATCTCACTCAAAAGGTGCTGAGTTGGAATCGCATTCTAATTCTAACTAAGGATTCTTGTGGTTCCGGAGGATCCAGCTACAGGAGAACCAGGAACGGAGAGCTTTCCCCCGCCGACTCTTTGCCTTAAGAACGCTGGTTTTAAGAATGAGTGATTGCCCTTCTCCGACCCTTACTGCCCAACCTGAGAGCGGACAGCTAATGGTTCCACTTATTGAACAGGGTTCTATGGTCGGTCCGTGACCCCTGGATGCCGAAGGCGTCCTTGGGGTAATCTCGTATTCCTACGGGGTGGAGATGATGGGGTCGGTCCATGGATTTTCCTTCCTTTTGCCGTATTTCGCTCAAAGGGTTGAAGGGAGATAGTGCATCAAGCTGTTCGCAAGGGCCAACTTGATCCTCTTCCCAACCTATTCTGCTCTGGTTGAAAATAGAATTCATATTTATGGTTTGAACATAATTAGTTACTTGCCTATACATGAATAATGAATTACATGAACACGTGTTTTTTTTATGTATGAACAAAACCCACAAAAAAAAAGTCGTTTTTTTCTCCGGTTTTTAATATAGCACTATGGTACTCATTGGAAATATAATAAAACGCTCGTTAATTTGGTGTAATTTTTTTCTTTAAAAATTATAGGAGCAAACATGAAAGAGAAAAATCCAATTGTGTTTTTAATTTTTTTTCCTAAAATTACTTGATGCCTCGTGGTATCCTACATGACACTCTCAAAAAGGAGAATGCCTATATGAGTGTCATACTGCCATATAGGATTTGCTATGTAGGATTTAACCCTTTGAAATACATATAGATATAGATATAGATGGGTGTTTGTCGTTGATTTTTTCTTAAGATGGTGATGATTGAAAAAATATTAACTAAAATCGGTGTTTTTCATTGATCTTTTCTTAAGATGATGATGATTGAAAAAATATTTATCAAAATGGGTGATTTGAAAAATATTTAACAAAATAAATGTTTTTCACTATTTCTTTTACCTTATTATAAGAGTATTGAATTAATAATTATGTACACAGACAATCGTAAACGAAATGTTACCTTCAAAAGAATATATAAAAACAGTAGGTTAGTGGTATTTGAAAATAAATAATAAGTTATAAGAATATATATCGTGTGTGGATTGAAGAAAATAATATATAAAGTTATAGTAAATTGTGTCAAAACACATGATATCAAAACTAAAATTACTTTTATTCAAGAACCCAACCCTTAAATGTTGTTTACACCCTGAATCAACAATAAAGAAACCCTAATTACAAAAACATCTAAAACAACTCATCATCTATCTATCAACTAACTATCTAGCTTGTAACTGGAACAATACGTACAGATTCGAGATGAATCTGACAAAGACCTTACAAACCCTAGATTTAGAGAGATGACACGAGTATAACAAAGACTGATCTAAAACTGAGCTAAACTCGTAAACAATAACGACGAGCTGTTTTTATAGACTGGATATCTGGTTCGGGAGAAAACACACCCGAACCAGTCTTGACCATTGGGATCAGATCACGAAAGCACACTTTAAACACATCTGGACCCTTGATGACTCTTATCCGGATTGCCACATCAGCTTCATACACGAACCTCTTAAATGGACCGGGCTACAACTATGGACTGCTAACTTGGGCTCCTTTATTCTTCATTCCTTTGCTAGCCCATTAAGCGAACAATAATCTCAATCCATTAATCCTTTAGCCCAACCTGCAAACACACTCAAACAAATATTCAAATAATTTGTAAACTTCAGAATTAATTATAAACTTAATATTTTGTTATGAATATTTAGATCACAAGACTATGACATATTTTAACACCCCTCCTTGATCTTAATATTCATACCAATCAAAAATTCTTTCCAGAACTCATTGAAAACCAAATGGGTCAAACATGCCAAGAGAACCACATATCTCTTCATGGTGCCCTACTCCCAATCCTTTAGTCATAATATCAGCCAATTGTTTCTCAGTGCTGATTTTAACAGTTTTAATGCTTCCCTTTGAGATTAACTCTCTAAGGAAAAACAAATCAACCTCAAAGTGTTTTGTTTTGTCAAAGAAGACTGGATTTCCAGCTATGGAAATCGCAGCACTACTGTCACAAAACAAATTTACTGGTATCTCAACTTGAACTTGCAATTCCTTAAGAATGTTAATTAACCATAACACTTCACAAGCAGTAGTACACATAGCCCTATATTCAGCTTCTGCTGAAGATCTAGCCACTGTAGACTGTCTTTTGCTTTTCCAGGAAATCAAATTCTTTCCAAGAAATATACAAAAGCCAGTCACACTTTTTCTAGTGTCAACACACTTTGCCCAATCAGAATCTGAATAGGCAACAAGATTAAATGAAGAACTTTTCCTGAACCAAACTCCTTTTCCAGGAGCCTTTTTCAAGTACCTCAACAATCTTAGTGCTATCTTAAAATGCCCTTTAGTAGGCTTATGCATATGCTGACTCAAGTAATGAACAACATATGATATATCAGGCCTGGTATGGGCCAAATATATAAGTTTGCCTACTAATTGTTGATAACTAGTAATATTAGTTATCTCAGTAGCATTTTCAGCACATATAATTGTTAAAGTATAGTTTGGTTCAATGGGATTATTAACTGGTTTGCACCCAAGCATGCCATACTCAGCTAATAATTCCATACAGTACTTCCTTTGAGATAAACATATTGTATCTTCATGAGATACAACTTCTATTCCCAAGAAGTACTTAAGCTCTCCTAAATCTTTTATAAGAAACTTGTCTCTCAAACAAGATTTTACCTTATTAATCTCATTGACACAATTACCAGTTAGAACTATGTCATCTACATATACAAGCAAAATGACGGTAACCTCATTTTCAAGTTTAACAAACAAAGAGTAATCACACTTACTTTGCACAAATCCTAATTCACATAAAACTCCAACAAGCTTTTCATTCCACATTCTGGGAGCTTGTTTGAGTCCATATAAGGATTTATTTAATTTACAAACTTTAGTTTCCATATCAGAATAATATCCTTCTGGTAAACTCATATAAACATCCTCATATAAATCCCCATATAAAAAAGCATTATTTACATCTAACTGAAACAATTTCCAGTTATTCTGAACAGCAATAGATACAACACATTTGACTGTAACAAATTTTACAACTGGTGAAAATGTTTCATCAAAATCTATTCCTTGCTTTTGGCTATATCCTTTAGCCACAAGCCTGGCTTTAAACCTGTCTATTTCCCACTAGATTTATATTTTATTTTATAAATCCATTTACAGCCAACTAGACTCCTACCCTTAGGTAAGTCTACTAGTGTCCATGTATTATTTCTGTTTAAAGCTTCTATCTCATCATTCATGGCTTTAATCCAATTAGGATCATTACAAGCCTCACTATAATTCCTAGGTTCAACACTCTTATTTAGTAAACTTGCAAACACTATGTTTTCACAAGACAGGTTTGCATAGTTTACTATTTTTTCAACTCCAAACTTAACCTTACCTTCTATAATAAAATCATCTAGCTTCCTAGGAAGAACAGAACTCCTAGTGCTTTTTCTAATGGTTTGAGTGTTTTGATCATTGCCCTCAGAACCACTATGATTATTTTCACTAGGTGTCACATGCTCAGCCCTACCATCACTACTGAATTCATCAATTTCCTGAGAATCCAGAGGCTCATTCAGGTTATGATGATCAGTATGAGGCTGCTGAGACCATGTGTCTCTACCTCATCCTTACCTTCACCCCTTCCCTCATCATCGGGCAAATCATGTATGGATGTTTCTGTTTCATAATGATTGAAAAAATTTAATGAATTCAAATCTTGAAAAATATTATCATTATACTTATCAAAAACTATTTTGTCTTTAAATGGAAAGATGGTTTCATAAAATTTCACATCTCTTGAATAAGAGATGGTTTTAGTTTCTAGACTATAAATTTTATAACCTTTTTTCTCATTAGAATAACCTATAAAGACACACTTTTCAGCCTTTTGATTCAACTTATCAAACTCATTTAAAACAGTTGCAAAACACAAACATCCAAACAATTTTAAGTGACCTAGGAAGGGTTTGAAACCAAAATAAGCTCATAGGGTGTTCTTCCATTCAGCACAGATGAGGGTGTCCTATTTATAAGATAAGAAGCAGTCAAGACACATTCACTCCAAAATCTAACAGGTAGACCACTTTGGAAAAGTAAAGATCTGGTAACATTTAATAAATGCCTGTGTTTTCTCTCAACTATCCCATTCTGCTGTGGGGTGTATGCACATGTTGTTTGGTGAACAATACCTAATGATTTACAATAGTTAACCATTTGATTATTCACAAATTCTAACCATTATCACTTCTAAAACATTTAACAATTTTAGAAAATTGAGTTTTAAGAATATTAACAAAATCTTGAACATGACAAAAACTTCAGTTTTATTTTTCATTAGGCATACCCACACAGCTCTAGAAAAGTCATCAACAATTGTGAGAAAATACCTGAACCCCTCCTTACTAGCAACCCTATAAGGCCCCCAAACATCAAGGTGAATTAATTCACCCAAGTTTGTGGTCTTATGGTCACTTAAGGGAAAGGGTTCCCTATGTTGCTTAGCCTTGTGACACACATCACAAGGTAAGTCTTCTTCTTTATTCAGTTTACAACCTATGACATCCTTAAGTTTATGTAACACAATATCAGAAGGATGCCCAAGTCTACCATGCCATAATTCATACTGTTTACTAACTACACCTACCTTATTACACACAAAAGATCCACCACAGAAGTATAGACCCTCTAGTTGGTTACCAGTCACCAGGACTTTCTTGGTTGACAAGTCCTGAATGTAACAATTGTTTTCATCAAAACCAACATATAAGTGATTATCCTTAACTAACTTGTGTACAGATATAAGATTTACACAATAGTCAGGTACTACAAACACATCATGTAAAGTAACTTTATCATTAAGTTTTAATGTTCCAATTTTAGTTACTAATGCATTTGTACCATTAGGATGCTTTACTTGTATATTCAAATCTGACACATCAATGTAGTCTGTTAAACTATGTTCACTAGTGACCATATGTTGGTTTGCCCCTGAATCTATAATCCAACCAATTTTAAGTTTATTATTTCCTACATTAAAACAGAATATAGGCTTTGCACACACATTAGCACAAAAGGGAGAAAACAAACTACCTGAAGCATTATGACTTTGAGGATGATCAACAGTCTTATCTGAAATCAAACTTAGAAGTTTAGACAGTTGATCACTGGTCAAAGTAGAAACTGGAATATCAGTTTTTTCAGAACAAACATTATTAGACACTACCCTTTTTCCCTAATTTCCCCTGGGCTTGGCCCAAGGAGGATACCCAATCAACTCAAAACATTTATCAATTGAGTGTCCAACCTTGTTGCAGTGTGTACATTTCAAGTTAGGATTATAATTTTTTGTTACTCTTTTAGAAAAATCAACTGGTTGATTTGCCTTAGAAACAAAACCTATTGTTTGACTCTTTTTTGATACACTGCTAGAGTTTCTATGGGATTCCTCCCTAGAAACAATAGCAAATGCCTCTTTCACAGTAGGCAGTGTATCCTTAATTAGCAAACTAGTTCTAACACTTTGATACACACTGTCCAGACCCATCAGAAATTGCATAAGTTTGATCATACTACTAAAATTATTAAATTCCCTAGCAGCATTACATGTACAAAGCAGGTAGCTGTAATATTTGATCTAACTGTTTCCACATTATATTCAATTTATGGTAGTATTCAGACACAGACAAACCATTTTGGTTAAAAGAATTAATTTTCTGATAAAGATCAAACACTACTGACCCATCAACCTTATCATAAGTTTCTTTTAATTCTAACCAAACATCACTAGCCAATTTAGAAAACACATGTCCCATATACAAGTCCTCACTAATAGAGTTTAAAATCCAAGTTAAAACTATAGAATTACATCTATCCCACTGTCTAGCAAGCACAGGATCAGTTTCAGATTTTATACAAGATTTATCTATGAACCCCCATTTATTTTTTACTTGAAGAGCTAAAGTTAAACTGTTTGCCCAAACATTATAATTTTCTGACCCTTTTAACTTTATTGAAGTAATAGTTAAGTTGCTAGAATCAGAAGCATGTAGATATAATGGATTACTCACATCAAGTTTACTAATAAGTGTTTCATTATTACCAGGGTCACCATTTCCTAACAAATTAGGTCCCTAGGACTTTGTGGTGGATCCTGATCACCCATAACAAACAATACAGAAATCAATCAACACACAAAGCAAACAACAAACACTTATTACACAGCAACAAAACTCAGTAATCACAAACACACAGAAACACAAAGCACTTCAAATAAACTGACACAATGGCGAAGCCTCGCTGGTGATCCAGATAGCCGGTTCCTCAAGGGTACCGACCCAGGTCCTCACGAGGGAGCCCCTAAAAACCTCTAGACAATCCTTAAAGCTAAACAGGAAACTCAGTCCTGGCAAACGACTCCCTATACCACAACTCTAAAGCAATAATAAAAGGTATGGAACGATCTCACCAAGCAAAATCCCAAGTTAGGGTTCCAACAAACTCGTAGTGTCAACCTTCAAGGGTTGATCACCAGAGAGCAAAGAATATTTGCACTCCAAGAACAAGATCCAAGCTAATCAGCTCCAACAGACCTCCGTTCCAATCACAGCGGAATATCAACACAAGATCCACACAGGTCACAGATCTACCAGGAGATTCAAGAAGAAAAAAATATCAAGATCACCCAATGGACTAACCTAGGGCTCTGATACCATGTCAAAACACATGATATCAAAAACTAAAATTACTTTTATTCAAGAACCCAACCCTTAAATGTTGTTTACACCCTGAATCAACAATAAAGAAACCCTAATTACAAAAACATCTAAAACAACTCATCATCTATCTATCAACTAACTATCTAGCTTGTAACTGGAACAATACGTACAGATTCGAGATGAATCTGACAAAGACCTTACAAACCCTAGATTTAGAGAGATGACACGAGTATAACAAAGACTGATCTAAAACTGAGCTAAACTCGTAAACAATAACGACGAGCTGTTTTTATAGACTGGATATCTGGTTCGGGAGAGAAAACACACCCGAACCAGTCTTGACCATTGGATCAGATCACGAAAGCACACTATAAACACATCTGGACCCTTGATGACTCTTATCCGGATTGCCACATCAGCTTCATACACGAACCTCTTAAATGGACCGGGCTACAACTATGGACTGCTAACTTGGGCTCCTTTATTCTTCATTCCTTTGCTAGCCCATTAAGCGAACAATAATCTCAATCCATTAATCCTTTAGCCCAACCTGCAAACACACTCAAACAAATATTCAAATAATTTGTAAACTTCAGAATTAATTATAAACTTAATATTTTGTTATGAATATTTAGATCACAAGACTATGACATATTTTAACAAATTGATTGAATAAAACAGAAGAATTATAAATTTATTGAATAAAACAGAAGAATTATAATAAATTACTTAAAAATAAAGAACTAAAGAAAAACATTCATTTTAGTAAATGGTTTTCAAATCACCTATCTTGTTAAATATTTTTTTTTCACCAACACCCGTTTGGAAAACAACTCCATGTGACTAGAAAACATCTTCTTAAACATACAAACCACAAAGGATTCTCATACATTTAAGGTTGTTATAGATAGTTGCATACTTGTATTATCTACTAGATTTCCAAATGCATTGAATCCATCACAATTCCAATTAAACACGTTTAAACAGTAATAATAATAATAACATTAAAATATAAAATATAAATCTTGTAAAAAATCCACATGGGATGAATTGACCAATTGAAATGATTTTCTATATATTGGTTTTGTTTATTGGAGGAATAACACAATAATAAACTTTACAATATAAAAACAAGAAAGAGAGTTGCATGATGCCATATGCTTATAAGTTAGAAGCTCCTTGCACAAATGGCGGGATGGGACCGACCAATAGTTCCCTCACATGCATTTCATATGTTTCATGACCAATTCTTAAAAGAATGTAACATATAGCAAGACACATTGAATCAAGCCCAAAAGCTTTGAATTACATAATACTATAATACGTGAATAAAAGGTGACACCTCAGTAAATATTCTATAAAGATATAAACACATAAATACGAAACATGGCTTTACGTATCTTAAAAATCAAAGCTATGGAGGTAATTGTTTTCTGAGATGTCTATAAAGATATTAACACATAAATAGATAACTATGTTAATTAACTTAATCTTTTATAGACATAATTTAACTAAATGTTAAAATGTTGAAAGTTAACTAAATCTATAAAGATATAAATACATGTCTATCGCGTATGTCCGGACATATAATTTAACTAAAATGCTAAAAATGGTTACAAGTACGGTCTAAATAAGTTTATGTTATTATTAAAATGTATAATCTATACTACATTATAAAGAAGGGGCATGGACAAATATGTCTAAAGTTAAGATGCATATGAAGAGTTTCTTGCTTCACGTCCAAGATGTCATGAAAATTCTTCCAATACTACTCCTATTTGCAAAAGCAATTTGTACATTTTTTGTGATATTAAATGAAATGGTTGAATGCACCTTACTATGAATGTAGAAACGTTCTAAAGGTTGCCTACACCCAGGGTGTTCAAAAAAATCCAAATTCGAATCCAAAAAATCCAATAATCCGAATCCGAATTATCTGTAATTTCAGATAAACCGATTTTCGGATATCTGAAAATCAGATCCGAAATTTCGGATTCGGATCCTGATTTTGAAAACTTTCAGATAATCGGATTATCCGAATGCGAATATTTAAAAAATATATAAATATATAATATTATATACACTACATAACACAATACACAATCGTAAATCCTTAATCCTTATAACCCTAAGTCCATACTCCTCCAATCCATATCATCCGCTCCTCTTCTCTTCTCTACAAGAGACCCCGTCCACCTTGTCTCCAGCCTTCACAGCCTCCGTCCACCAAACGGTAAGTTTTTTTTTTACATTTTTTTTTCCAGTTTCGTTTATCTAACTTTGGTTTCTGTTTTTTCTTAAACAGGTTCACGTTTTAGACAAAAAGGAGGATATTTTTTTAATTTTTATTTTTTCAAGTTTTGGATTATCCGTTGGATGATCTGAATCCGAAATTCGGATTATCCGAATTTGAACACCCCTACCTACACCTTGCTATTTATGTAAATCATTATTCCATGTTAAAGATATTATTAATAAGGTTAAATACCTTTTATATAAAAGTTATCAATTTTTCCGAAAGATTCTGTTTTTTAAACAATATTCATAAAGTCATTTATTAATTTTTGAAAGCATCTTAAATTATTATATTATGAATCAAAACTTCAAGTTTTTTAAAGCTTGTGTTTATAAAATAACATATATTATCATATAGTAATTAGACTAAAAAAATAGAATGTTATTTGGGAATCAGATCCGAAGTTTAGAATGAATCCAATTTAGATTTCATCATACCAAACGTTATCTTATTGTTTTTTTATTAATATATATAGATGATTAATTATTAATCATCAAGGTATGTTATTATAATAATGTATTGGAGTAGGAAATGCTTGTTATTATTAGGAGGAAAAGACAAATGTCACTAATCAAGTGTTCGAAATCGATCCTATAACTTCCAAGATGACACCAAGGTGCTTACTTGGATGCATTTGATTTCTTTGTCAAATCACACTGATAGAATAGAACAAAATAATGAGTTTTGGTGCAATTATAAGATGGAGGTTGCAAATGAAAGACAAATGACAGAATCTGCAATTTTGGGTAATAAATAAAAGACAATCTATTTAATTTTGTCTAAGTTTTAAGTATTAAATAAGTTTTCTATTTTAAAAATACATATATTTATAGGAATTTTGTAAAAAAAAATGTGCCTCTAAAAGTACATATATGTGATAACTCTTATATTAGAGGTATGGATGTGAAAAAATTATAGTCATTGCATAACGTTCAAAAGTTGAAAAACGGTTAATAGAGAAACCTAATGGTCGACGATCGATAGTATCAGTTTCACGCCCTGTGTTTCCCCTCACGTTGGGCGTTAGTAGAAAGCAAAAAAAACACGAATCAAAACCAAAAACCGATTTAACCGAATCAAAAATACCGAACCGCGCGAATAATTGAACCAAAATTTATGGTTCGGTTTCAGTTTTGCATTTTATAAAAATGAAAAAACCGAAACCTAAAAACATTAGTTAAATGTTTGTTATATATTGATTTTGGAGTTAATAATTTTATTCTTGAATGCTAAGTATTAATAACAAGAACATTAATATGTTTATTTATTTTGGAGTAATTTATCCATTGCCTTCAAGAAATAACAAAATTTAATGGAAAAAATAAATGACTTTCAATGTATTATAAAAAAATCTTAATAAAACCTTTGGAGAAACATAAAAATGGTATAGAAAGTTAGATTTATGTGAACAATTTTAATTCAAAAGGTTACATAGATTAACATAAAATGTAAACATTTAAGAAAGGTTTTTAAATCTTGGATTATACCTTTTATCTTTTAATCTTACATAATTTTGTTCCAAAAAACAAAAGACCAAACCGAATTGTTGCTAAAACGAAAAGTGAACGGTTTTCAAAAACAAAAAAACTGGATATTTTTGTTTTGGTTATATCACAAGACTGAACCGAACCGTGTGTCTTTACGCCGCATCAAGGGTAGTGTTCCACGTCGTGGAAACCCCTGTCATGGAAACCCCTCCGTATCATATGATAGTCGGGATTTAGTCTCTACACCCATAGTCTTATGAATATGGTTAACAAACCCTTAAAAAAAATTCATTTGATGCTTTTTATTTATTGCCATTGATTATTGATTATTTAAGGTTATCTTTATTTTAAAAAATCCCTTAAACATGAAGTGGGTGTCAAAAGAAAACACCTAACGAGGAATATGACACAAGAAAGGTTGTTTTATTTCACATCCCTTCAAATCTTACCTAACACCTCCTAACATAACTGTCAACTTTCCAACGAAGTTTCATTAAAAATAAATAAATAACAATATACAAACAAACACGTATGCTTACACAAAGGCGACCTATGAGGAAGACAGGAACCTTCACCAATGATCGAACCTTCACCAATGATCCACTACATATTATATCTGTTTTTAGTGACTCAAAAGTTTGTCGTTTAGAAACTATAATTGCTACGTATGGCTTACAAACCGAAAGTTTGTTGTAACTAAAGGATATGTAATATATAGGATGTTGATAGATACAAAATTACAAATATCTAGTATTGAGTCATTGTCATGAATACCACCGACCATGATAATCCATTGATGATTGATCAAACTCGTCTAAGGGCTATGATCGATTCCCATGATGCTTGTAGTTTTAAGGCTCTCATTTGAATCTTCACTTGTCTATTACATGTTGGTACCACGTGCATGGATATAACACATAATAATGTCATTGTTAACCTATTAAGAAAGTATAGGTCCATACGTGGTGTAATGTGATTACACTTGTTATCATAAGGGTTGGCTAATTCTATGAGATAATAAAGAGTGAACTTGAAATAAAGAATTTGATTTGTATATATATTAGTAAAAAAAACTACTAGACGTGTAGTAACGATCTAGTTGCTCAACGTTAGATTCTGCTTAACATATGCAAAGGTTAAGACTCGATATTTAGCCTTGCCAGCCGTTGTGTAACACGCAAAAATTCCCATTAACTGATCACTTTTCTCCTTTGTTGCTTGAAGAGATAGTCAATGCACAATATCACTACTGTTAATAATCTCTCTTTTTTTTTTTCTTTCATATGTTAGACGCTTGGGATATTGTTCAAAACCATTCCAAGAAACTTGAGCGATTAGTTGGTTAATTAGGATAACGTGATGCATCACTTTTGAAGTCGAAGCTCTTACCTAAAGCCCAAGTTTGATCTAGACAAGACAACGTGTTTGCGTGTGAAAGCTTTTAGAACACAATTGCTTTGATTTCTTTCCATTTAGGGGAATCATATTTTTTTTGAACAATCAAACAGAACTTTCATGTCACCAAAGAGATTACAATTTATCGACACCCACGCACATTTAGCCAGAGGCTACCTGGGCCGACCCATTACATAACTATGTCTAACATATTATAACACATTCACAGCCGCTTCTCTACTATTATCTGTTATCAAAAAAAGAAAAGTCCCACCAAGACGCCTTTTCCAATCCCAAAACTTCGCCCATTTAGTGGAATCATATACTCAAGTATTACCTTTTGCTTCAAATGAGTTGTCAACCGTTTTTAAGTATTGAATTGTAAGGGTCCTTAAGTTTTGTGTTTTACAATAAAATGCATCTGGAATATGTACCAACGTACGTACTTTTGCGTTCAATAACTTGTTAATTGTGCTTTTATTGGCCAAAGGTATGCAGCTCTTCGATCATCACAAGAAACGATAATTCGCAGCCAAGATGTCTTTATGAATAGTTTGAGCTAAAAAAAGAGTCAACTCATCAGACCACGATGTGACCTTTGCAGGTGAGTCGAATATGATTTCAGTTTCTTTCTCGATTCGAACTTGGCCTCTGAATAACCTTCCGAAGTAAGAGTCAAGTGGCTATGAGACAAAACTCGACCTTGAGAACTCTGGCTCAACTTGAGAGGCATTTTCCATATGGTTAGTGGGTGTAGTTGTGGTCTCAAACACGCACACATCATGTTTTAGTTTTAGATGTTCAAGAAAATTTTACATTGGCAGGTCATCAAAATTCTCCAGGAATAGTGTTGAGGAGATCGGGGTAACTGGAGGTGCATTGAAGATTAGAGGGGAGATCTTATTTACAGAAGTACATAAGAGATGGTGCAGTTCGTGGTCCGAAGACACCAAGTGGGAGATTGTTGGAGATGTTGTCTTCGTAAGCCCACATATAGGCCTAGCCCAGTATGATTAACTTGTTGTGCAAGTTTAGCATAGGTTAAAAACCTTAATTAGGAGCCTATAAATATATCTCTTGTACTTGTAATCTTTGTATCACTCAGTAATAAGAAACCCCAGTTGCCCCCGTGGACGTAGGTCAGTTTAGACCGAACCACATAAATACTTGTGTTCGTGTGCGTGTGTGTTCTTCGATCCTAACATGATCAACATGTATGCCTTTCTCATTCACCACGTGGCCTAAGAAATGAACTTCCCGAATCCAGAAGTCACATTTCGAGAATTTGGCATATAGCTTCTCCTTGCGTAATAACTCCAAAATCAAACGAAGGTGATTTTCATGATCTTTCTTGGTGCGAGAATAGATCAATATATCATCGATGAATACGATTACGACCTTATCCAAGTAAGGCTTGCATACACGATTCATCAAGTCCATGAATACTGCAGGAGCGTTGGTTAAACCAAACGGCATCACCAAGAACTCATAATGATCGTAACGAGTTCTAAAAGCAGTCTTTGGCACATCCTCCTCTTGGATACGAAGTTGATGGTAACCGGATCGTAGACCGATCTTGGAGTAAAAGCTAGATCCTTGGAGTTGATCAAACAAATCATCGATCCTGGGGAGAGGATAACGATTCTTGATGGTTAATTTGTTCAACTCACGATAATCGATGCACATACGAAAAGTGCCATCTTTCTTCTTCACGAATAAGACAGGAGCTCCCCAAGGTGAGAAACTCGGTCTTATGAAACCTTTATCCAATAATTCCTGCAATTGATTGGATAGTTCCTGTATTTCGGATGGAGCTAAGCGATATGGCGATCGCGCTACTGGAGCAGCTCCAGGAACGAGATCAAAACGAAATTCGACTTGTCGAGGAGGTGGCAACCCCGGCAAATCTTCAGGGAACACATCAGGAAAGTCTCTCACGATTGGAATATCCTTAAGTTTCCGCTCGTCAGCCTTCTTATCTACCACATGTGCCAAGAATGCAATAAGACCCTTCCGCAAGCACTTCTGAGCCTTCATGCACGTAATAATTCTTAATGGCGTTCCACGCCTTTCCCCTTGTATCGAAAGAGTTTCACCACTTGCGAGGGGAACTTGAATTATTTTATCATCACAAACAACGACGGCGCGATGTGTAGATAACCAATCCATACCAACGACTACGTCGAAACTACCCAAGACTACCGGTAATAGATCAATACTAAACTCGTGTCCACAAAGATCCAACTTACAATCCTTCGCCACTTCACTCGTTTCTATAGTTTTGCCATTAGCCCATTAGCCAATTCTATAGAATAAGGTGTATCTAGCTTACTAGTTTTCAACCCAAGTAATCGCTTAAAATCAACAGATACGAAGCTAAAATCGGCACCAGTATTGTTGTGGGTGAAAATCCTCTACATGATTTTACCTCATATCCCTGACATTGCATCATCGGGATGCTAAAGGACTCGGCTGACTTCAGGATGCAACTGTAATCCAGCATGAGCACATCCTGAAGATGGACTAACAAAAATATCTTTCTTATTCGTAAATGCAGGTATGGATGAGCATATTGTACCGAATACCGAACCGATACCGATCCCGAACCGATCCCGTACCGATACCGTACCGAACCGAGGGTGTTCGGTATCGGTATCGGTATCGGTATTCACATTTAGAGGTTTTCGGTTTTGGTATTTTTGGTATCGGTACGGGATCGGTATGGTATCGGTATTTTAAGGCAAAATACCGATACCATACCGGTACCGTACTGATACCGAACCGATACCGTACCGTATGTTTTCGGTATCGGTATTGGGTTTTGGAAATTTTCGGGATCGGTATCGGTCGGTACCGATACCGTCCCGAGCTCATCCCTAAATGCAGGTACAATTAAGCTACAATATGGATTAATGCCTGACAACGTCTATATTATAACCCTCAAGAGAAGAAGTCAAAGTGTAACTCATACGAAGCCATAGTCCAAAGACGAAGATGAGGTCAAAATTGTAACCGATGCTCATTAAATACAGGCGAAAGATATGGAAACAGCTGGAACTATATTAAGCAGAGTTGAAACTGCCATAACGCTCATCTAAAGACTTCAAAGGCTTTAACTACTTAGCGGATCTCATGGGATCCTTTAGTTATTCTCATGTATTATATATATGGGAGTATATGGGACAAGTATATGACACTCACATACACCTTGAAGAGATAGTCAATGGACAATATCCCTACTTTCAATAATCTCTTTTTTTTTTCGTTCATATGTTAGACGCTTGGGATATTGTTCAAAACCATACCAAGAAACTTGAGAGGTTAGTTGGTTAAATAGGATAACGTGATGCATCACTTTTGAAGTCGAAGCTCTTACCTAAAGCCCTAGTTTGATCTAGACAACGTGTTCGCGTGTGAAAGCTTTTAGAACACAATTACTTTGAGTTCTTTCCATTTAGTGGAGTCATATACTCGAGTATTACTTTTTTGCTTCAAATGGGTTGTCAAGCGTTGTTAAGTATTGAATTGTAAGGATCCTCAAGTTTTGTGTTTTACAATAAAATACATCTGGAATATGTACCAACGTACGTACTTTTGCGTTCAATAACTTGTTAATTGTGCTTTTATTGGCCAAAGGTATGCAGCTCTTCAATCATCACAAGAAACGATAATTCGCAGCCAAGATGTCTTTATGAATAGTTTGAGCTAAAAAAAGAGTCAACTCATCCGACCTTTATGATTTCAGTTTCTTTCTCTATTCGAACTTGGCTTGTGAATAAACTTCTGAAGTAAGAGTCAAGTGGGTGTGAGACAGAACTCGACCTCGAAAACTCAGGCTCAACTTGAGAAGCATTTTCCATATGGCTAGTGGGTTGTGGTCTCAAACACGCACACATGTTTCAGTTTTAGATGTTCAAGAAAATTTTACATTGTCAGGTCGTCAAAATTAACCAAATTAACCAAATTTACCCATATTTTTTATGATAATATACGCAATATTATGTCTAAAACATATTGTTATTTTTTGAATAAAAATATATATAATGATAATCGTATAAATAATGTTTTGATTCAGCTTATGCAAGAAGTTGGATAAAACTACTAAATCCTCACTTTTCTTACTTTTAAACTTACTAATATATGTTATGGTCTGTAAATAAATATATATGATAAATTTTTTTTAACCAAAATCCGAAAGTTACATCACAATAGAAGGTAGACGGACAAACAAGTTACGCCGCCACCCAATTCTGAATTGTGAACCCTAGTCTACCAAAGACAATGCTCAATCATAATGATCAACAATATATAATCTGTCACTTAAATATTGTAGCCATCATACATCAACGCTCAATCATGTCGTGTAGATGCACCCATATACGTGTTTGTTTTATGTATAACTTAAAATTAAAATAAATTTATTTTATACAAAGCAAATTTCAATGTCCACGGAAAATTAAATATCTTGCGCAAATGCAAATGTCAGTTATCGAATGCATCATACATATATACAACTATAACTTATAATAAAAGAATTTAACTTTGATTATGTGGCATTTAATAGATGCCTCAACCCCTCTTTGAATGTGTCACGTGGCATCATGTAGCATTTTTAATTTTGATTTTTTTAATAAATCTATATATATATTATAATTATTTTAGGAAAAGATAAGAATTTAAAAACAAAATTAAATTTTCTCTCTAATGTTTCATCCCATAACTTTTAAACGTTAATATCTTTTATATACGAGATTTTTTAAAAGAAAAAATTACACCAAATTAACGAGCGTTTTATTATCTTTCCAACGAGTACCATAGTGCTATATAAAAACGGAGAAAAAAAACAACTATTTTTGTGGGTTTTGTTTTCAAATATATTTTACTCTACTAATAAATCACAAACGATAAACTTAACTTCATAGGCAGAGATTCTTTTTTTTTATATTTGAATACGATAACTTATGGTAGAAAATTTGTTTAAAATAAATATTATTCTTATTATTATTCATTAATCATGTATTGGCAAATCATTAATTATGTTGTCATATTAGATATTGTATTATGTTATATTAGATATTTTAACCCCGGGACACTCTCGGGATAAAAGCTAGTATTATTATATACGATAACACTAATAATAATAATAAAAAAAACAAATATATTTTTCACGTGGCTTGAGGGCTTGAGCCATTTGTAGGTGAATGCATGTTTGACGCATCCACATGGCAAAGAAGTAGCCGCCGTCTATGTCCAGTGGGGTCAGCCATTTAGTTAGACCAGTCAATAGTCAACACATGTTATACCTTCAACATTTTCCTACTAATACGATTGTAATGTTTTTTGTACATTTTGTGATCATGTCGTGTTTCTATAAAACTTTGAACATTTAACAAAACAAATGAGGATGGAAATTATATATAATTTTTTAATAGTCTTGTAAGAACAATAAAACTTGCCGGTAATAAAACTACAAGGAATTAATTAAATAAAGATAACACTAGAAAGTAGATATACAATGTTTTAGATAAATGTTAAGGAATCTATCTTACACTTGACTCCTCGATCTATATTGAATTTATTTTCTTTCCTTTCAAAGAATCATCGTCACAATGTCTTACTAATATAACGGTGATATCGAGTTAATGAACAGGGAAAAAACTCCATCACGTGTGATCAAGTGGGTTGCGGTGGTGTTTCTGTGGGAAGCTGTCAAATCCGTGAGCTCATCCTGATTGAGAGCGCCCAGGCCCCCTTATCAAGATCACGAAATGTGGAAGAATTTAAAGATCACTTTAGGACGTGTGTGTAATATATTTTCCTTTTTGGGATGCGGTATTAAATATGGACAAGTGCTAAATTTGTAGAAAAGAAACAAGGACCATAATTTAGGAGAGGGTCCCTGGTCACTTGGTCAGGTGCCTGTCGAGTTCTACATTTTTTTTCCTTTCAAATAGGATTGTCGTACTTTGTTAAAGTTCCCACTCACACTCAATTTCCTAATAAAAACATTGATTTAAAGCAATCCATAAAAGTCGCATGTTAATTAATAATTTAATACCTATTTGAGAAGTATTTTCAATAAAATTGATGAGTTGGTCTTTCGTCTTGAATTTGATTTGTTATGGATCCTTCATCTTGTGTTTAACAGTGTACATATTTTTATTTCTTATTAGACATTCTATTTGATTTGTTACTCTTAAAAAGTTATTTCATGATTCTTAGATGAGTAGATGTTGCATATCTACACTTAATAAATAAGTAGCTGGTTGTGGCTACGTATCACAATTCTGTAGAGCCCGAATTTCTTTATCTCGCTTTTCTTATTTCACTTTATTCATATATACTATTTCTTAATATTAAAAAAATATATGGGAATTGGATTTAAATATTTTTAAACTATTGCTTGTTGCCGATATATCACTCCCAACTATCAGTTGACTACCAATACTCTCAACTTTACACTTTGTTTCTTGTGTCACCCCCAAACTATGATGCAAACACCTCCTCATCATCAGATCTTGACCATGATGATTCCAAAATGGGGGTGCCATAACAAACAAAGTGTAAAGTTGGAGTAGTATTAGTAGTCAAACTGATAGTTGGGAGTGATATCGGCCAACGAGCAATAGTTTAGAGTATTTAAATCCAATTTCCCAAAAATATTTGGAAAAAGTCAATCATATCTTATCTCAAATTATCATTTTGTAATTTCTAAATCTTCATTACTAATTAACTATTTATATATATGTTATTTTTTATGACATGTAGCGCAGTGACTACATTTGCGCGCATAAAGAGTTGTAGGATTACCTACACGGAAGCAAACCCAGATTCAAACATGGTGCCTAGCTCCAAAGGGGTTATTAACACCCAGACACCGACTGTCGTTGCAGAAAGTAGACACACCCAAATATCACAACTTACGTGGATTGACTACAAAATTCTTTATTTAGCATTTGTTCTCAATGTGTTCTAACCTAGTAATTATATACATAATAGTGTACAATACTATATTACTAAGGTATGTTTTCGCTAAATAGTGTATATACCTTCTATCGTATTGAAATCCATTCAGAGAATACATATGCAAGTAAACCAAGATGTGGAGGTAGAAAAGTCAAATTTAACTATATAATGTCAGTTAGTTCAGGCAGAAGGTCAAACATGTGATATATGGAAGACTTCTATGCTTCCAATAAAAAACGATACATACATGATACATGAGCATTGGATGTTAGAATTTAGAAACCAACAATTAAGATCTAAAGTCAAAAACGTTAATAAGGCTATGGGGTGTGGAACCCTTCCACAACCCTCTCCCCATTCTCTAGATCAGCGTCACGTCATCTCCCCATATCCCCTCCCCTTATAAGCATTCACAGTAGCTCCCCCATTTTATGTTGTGAGTATGTCCCCAAAATTATATGGGGTGAGTGTAAGTGGTTGTGAGTGAAGAAAAATAGAGAATTACTGTTATCGGGTATATTTGGGTTACTTGGGGAATCTTTTGGGGAAAACTGGAAAGTGTATTTATTTTTTAGTATTTGTTGAAAGTAGTTGTGAGTGGAGGATGAGAGAAAATGTAATGATTTTTAGTGTAATATGTGGTTGTGATTGTTTGTGAGAGAATGGGTGATGGGGAATGGAAGCTATGTGAATGCTCTAAGGGAAATGGTTCCCCCTTCCCCTTTCCTTTTTTTTAATATTTTTTAAAGGGAAAACAGACAAAAAAATTGTGGGAAAAATGGGACGGTGTCATCGGTGATATTCCACCGAGCTCACCGAAATGTCTTTGGGGGGGGGGGGGGGGGGGAGGGGGGGGGGGGATACCGTCAGTTTCGATGTCTAGCTCAGCTCCCCGACCCTTCTCCCCGCCCCCCACCCCTCTTCTAAATGTACAAGTAATTTATTAGGGGTAGCATAATGAAAGTCACATTGTTTCTAGTCTTCTAGATGATAACCATATGTTTCACGTCTTTATGGTTAAAATTTTATATTTAATAGTATATAATTTTTTAATTTACTAAAAGGGTTAACAATGGAATGAGACAACTTAACTTCCAAACATTCTTTTTACCTAATTCTTCAATAAATGAAATATGAAAAAAGTTAGTTATGAAGATTAGAAATTATGAAATAATACTTTGAGTTATAATATGATTGAAATACGGATCAACAACTTTACTAATTCGTTGTTTGGATCAATCATTGTCCCCGCCAATGCGTTGCCGTCACAATCACCATATAGTCACCACTTTGCTGCCACCACCACCACCGTAGCCACAACCCATCCCCACCGTTTTTTGTCGTCAACACAAACACCCACAACACAATTGCCATCAAAACTGATGTCATCAACACCGCTACCGCATCCAACTTTTTTAACAAATATACAAACCAAGTATGATTATTTTGTCACTCGAATTAGTGGATGAAAAATTCCGCTTTAACATATTAGTTCCGCAATTATAGGTTTTTGTAGTACTACTATATATTAAATTTACTACAAAAGGCTGCACAATTACTGTATCACAACACAAATCTCAAGTAACACACTTCAACATTTTTTTTAATTCTGTCGTATCCTTCCAATCTAGTTTTTTCATGTATGACTCATTTCTTACCTTATTTACTCTTCATCTTCTTGTGTTTATAACCAGTGATGTTTAGATGAGATCTTTTTTTGATCGAAAACATAAAGAAAATACTTGCAAAAAAAAAAAAAACACTTCGTCGCCGCTCAGGGCCGGCCTTGCTTGACACTATCAAACCGACACAAAATATTTACAAGATCCAAAGGATGGTCCCAGTCTCTCAGAGACCTGCTCACATGTCCCATGCATAGAGGCCCCAATTCGACAAGCCAGAAGTTTTTAACAGAAAGTCAGAAGTCAATTTTAAATTTTTAGAGACTACACACTTGATGAGTTGATGTCACTATAAGACGACAACGAGTGTTGAATAAGTTTGCTATAACGACCTACGGAGCATATATTGTTATAATTTAATAAAAATTTTTGACGATATAGTAACGTTTATTGGATCATAGTTGTCAAAGGGCACGGGGCATTCTGGTAAGAAAACAACCAATGGCATATTTAAACTTGCTGGAAATAGACAAGAACAAACCTGAGAAACATATCTTAGAGTGGATTGAATATTGGGAGATTTCGGGCAACAAGTGACTTTGAGCTTACGGAACTAGACCAAAAACAACTTGATCGACAGCATATTTGATAGTAGACTGACTGATTAAGTAGAAAGAACATGAGATTTCAAGACTTCTTATGAAGTTTATGATCAATATGAATAACTATGATTCTATTAATATGATGTTAAAATAGTTCATAGATAAGTCAAAAATGTATTCTATTAAAGTGTTTTATGTTTGCAAAACTAGTGTTAAAACCCAATTTAAATCTTCTCTAGACAAAAAATTCATTGATTTTAAGGTTTTTATTATATTCTTGTTTTTCTATTTTACGTGTCTTGCTTGTCTTGGGCTTCGGTTTTTTAAGCGTTTTGCATAGGGATGGCAAAAAAAACCCGAGCCCGACGGGAATACCCGAAGCATTTGGGACGGGTATACTCGATACCCGACGGGTATGGGATGGGTTTT